>JAUMHQ010000075.1:12140997-12151111 GCA_032361165.1 Enteromius paludinosus | reverse complement strand
CTTTTTTTATTGTATTTTTGCCGTATCGAAAACATACCAAACCATGACACTACTGTATCGTATCGAACCGAACCGTGGTTTTTGTGAACCGTTACACCCCTAGTATATATATCAGGATTCAGGAGATGGGGGTGCTTTTTCTGGGTAGGCTGTAGACTAGTGCACCAACTGCAGCTTATGGGACAATATTGTCTTCTCCAACAAGGCTGACACCAGAATACAGAATACATACAGTTTGCATGTTTTTTTTTTAATGCTTTTCAGTCTTTATGCTTAAAAAGACTGCCTTATTTTGTTTATGCCATTTCTATTATTGCCTTACATGCAGGGTGTAATGTAGCTGTATGTGAATGTAAACAATCTGCAAAGTTGTGAATTAAAAAAAAAAAGTTAATCTTTTAAATCACATATTTATCTGAAGAAATTGTAACATCATAAATGCCTTTAGTGTCACTTATTCTTACTGAATAAAATGCACACTTTTCAACAGTTTTCTTCTGTTGGGAGATTAACATTAATTCATAAACCATTTTGTAATGAGTTTGTAACAACATCATGGTTAAGAGGTGGGAAAAAAGAAAAAAAGGCAAAGAATAAAATCTCTTAAATCCAGAAATACAAGCATTGTAAAACACCTGTACATGCTTAAGCCGTAGACTCTAAAAAATTTAATGCAATTTGCTTACCTGCTCAAATTAGGTAAAAAACTAGTTGCATGTAGCGTGTACGGCATGATCATTTGCTTTGCAAATATCTTACTCTTATAAAATATTTACATTAACCAGCTTCAAATGCAAAATAACCACCTATGACTGTGGGTCAGAGACAGAACCCGGTTATGTTTAGATTGAGAATAGCATGCTACTTTATCTATGTAGTATGTAGTGAGTGTAAAGTATGCAAATTCTCTGCATGCACAAGATACCCAGGTTATCTACTACATTTACTAAACCATGCAGTATAAACTCGGCTTGACCTTTCATTTCCAGTGCGATGAATGAAGTGGAAGTAATACCAGCCGCAATTTCCAATGTTTTTATCACTTTAGTACGCCAAAATACAACATTCCTACAGAAACATGAATTAAAGATGGAAACTATGTGCAACTACTAAAAATGCTAAGCATGGCGCATTATTGTACAAGGATCGATTTGCAAAATTACAGGCAATTCTCTAAGGTCAATTCAGTGTGAAAAATGGTGGACACATATAGTACAGCTCGCTCAACCAGTAGTATTATCATTTAATGACTGGACCCTATTCCAGTTCAACAAAAGCTTAGAAACACACTCAGAGGCAGTTTTCCCAAAGGGCTCTTATGTCATTACGCTGCAATCAAAATCAGATGGCTTTATTCACTAACATCACACGGTAAAGCAAGACCTACAGAAGGCCACTGTCAAAGACATCTTTTACATCACTGAGGCAGAACGTGATTGATGACAGGCAAATATGACTTCAGCGTCACCCAGTTCCCATGTAACAATACTAGCTATGCAAACAGCAACTGCATTAAGAAAATCGGCCTCTTAACATTTGCATTGTGTTCCATAAATAAGTTACAAAACAAGAAAAGTGTGATTAAAAGATTCAGAGTACAAAAATCATCATAAACCATTAACGCACTTCCAGGGTTCCCATAATGACATTAGAAATAGAAAATATAGCAAGTTGAAAAAAAAACAACCACAACAAAGCGCAAGAAATACACAATATTGCAAGTTTGAAAGTCATTATTTTTGCTAATCAATTAAATAAAATATATAAATATACTAATAATATATATATACACATATATTAGTATTAAATATATATAAATATAGTATTAAATATATATAAATATAGTATTAAATATATATATATATAAAATATATTAACATATTAAAAATAAATACATTTACTACACAAATAATTTTTCTTAAATGTATACATTTATCATATTTGTTTTTTTAATATAAAATAATAAAATACATACGCACACATTTTTCTAAACAATTTCTTAAATTGTTTTTAAAGGCTAGGAGTGTAAAAATAGATACATTTTCTCATTACTGTTTTTCTTTCCAGGCCTGGAAATCAATTGTTCCCCATGACTTAACTAAGACTGGTTTGTTTTGTAGATCAAGCATCTGGGCAAGATGCAACATCTCCCTAATAGTCAACTCAGATGAACTTTCAGGACAACCCTCGCTTTATATGGGCCTAAAAAACACTACAGAAACAACTTTGATGCTCCGGGCAACTTTATGTGACACGCTGCCACAGAGGCAGCACAAGTGAGGACAGCGCTTAACAGAGAATGGACTGCCTTCCTATTCTCAGCCAGGCTGCATTTAGACCCCCATACAATTTCTAAATAAGACTACAGCACTGTGAAAGGGGGCTGCAAAGCACAGAGCACTTTGAAGCACGCCTTGTTTGTTGAAAGGGCCGTCAACACTCATCTATGATGACACAGCTACTTCTTCACCAGTGTAAAATAATTCATTCGAACAGTTCAAACTCACCTGAGACACCGCTGTCCGGTGGTAAGGGGTCTGAGCTTACATGATTGGATTTGTCCGCTTGACATTCCAGCAAGAAGCATATACATGCAATCCATAAAGTAACCAATCTGCTGAGCTCCATAGTAGGAGAGCTGGTTTGGGAAACAAGCGAGAAAGATCATGTCAGCAAAGCAACAATGCAACCCTGCATGTCAAGTCATGTATTAAACTAATCCCAAGATGAAATAGGAGAGAACACTGGCAAACAGAACACACTTATGCTGCATCCGAAAATATGAATATTCAAACCCCCCATACTCATATTATACAGAACACACTTTTTTTTTTATCTGTAAGTGGAGTTTTGAAGTAAGTTACAGCACCTACTAGACAGTACGTGATTTTCTTTAATTATGACTTATTCTGCACATGTTCAGTAGAATTCTCTTTTTGGCTGACAAAAGTTTTTTATATTTAAATATATTTTTAATGCAGGCCCTACTTACATGCTAAAAAGACATTCAGAGAGCAAAAGTATTAAAACACTGATGTTAATCGTTTAAGATAATTACTTAAGATACATGGTTTAATCATTTAAACTTGTGCTTTGCAGATATTGGCTTCTAATTTCCCCAATGTTTTGATTACATGTTAAATATTTTGACATTAAAATGTTAGAAAAATAATCAATCTGACCCCCCAAGTTCAACATATTGTTCAAAAACACAATAAATCAAACATAAGTACATAAATAACACAGAATAAACACCAAAACTAAAATCTTACGAATCGTTTTATACATTTTCATTCCAATAAAATACAAAACAAACAAAAAAAACGTTTTTTCTTTTTGTTTGTTTTTTTTCAATGACGTGTGATGAATGCTATCAAGTTACTCCACTACTCACTAGTTAACATGTTTCAGGCGGAAACTATATAGTCCAGCCCTAGGTTAACTAAACTCATCAATTAAAAGGTTGACAGTGTCAAATGTTTAGCTTTACAGCCCCATATAAACAGCAGCATAGACAAAATAATAATCTTAATAATTAACACACCAACTTATGCATTGTATATCCAGATATGGTTCAGCAGCAAATCGTAACTAGCAATAGCTGTTTCACCCACATTTGCTGTCGTCATAAAAAGCTGATTCATAATCAACGACACTGTATTATCTTTATATTAATGCGGTTGAATGCGCAGCTGGCTTCGTAGCAGGCACGAGGCCACTGGTTCCCTCATTTCCCTCTTCCTAAACGCCCAAACCCTTCTGTTAAACGATGCGTGATGTAAAACAGCGAAACTACACGTCAAAGCGTTTTAAAACGAGCTGCGTTACCTCGGATCCTCGTGCAGACCGTCTCAGTGTTTGAGGTTCGTCTTCAGCTGCGCTCTCCTCCCATCAGACTCCATGGAGGCTTTGCATTGAAACACTCTAAAAACACACGACCACACGGTTCTGTACGGGTTCCCGTCCCGCCGGTGAGGGAGTACGGCAGGTGGACGGTGGTTCAGTCGTCCTCGGTCAAGCAAAGAAGCAAAGTGAGGCCAAATGAGCTGAGCTTCCTCCTCGATTCACGCCGGGCGCACAGTCTGCGGCGCGGCGCATGCGCAGTCACACACTCCCTGTTATCACACTACGCCTGATCACTACCAAACAGTCTCTGCTATAACAACTACACACACGCTGCTTATGGTTCATGCTGTCTACTTTACACTGACTAACCTTTTTTTTATATATATTTAAATAATATATATGCCATCATGTCTATTAACGATTATTTAGTATCATGTTTAGCACAGTGAAGGGTGTTTTATGCAGCCTATTTTAATAATTTTAGTGCTATCAAACGATCGCGATTAATTGCATAAAAATATATGTGTGTGTACGGTGCATATTTTTTATTTGTATATTGTGTGTATTTATTTTATTTATTGAAATATAATATAGTATTTACATTATGTATACATCTGTTTAATAAATAAACGTTTTTTTTTCTCTGAAATATATACATGAATCTGTGTGTATTTTTTTTTATAATTAATATACATACCACACACATATATTATATACAAACTAAAAAATATTTTGGATGCCTTTAATCATTTGACAGCACTAGAAATATTATAATTATCTAATATTACATTTTATTTCCATAATTTAATAATTGTATTGATTATTTGCACATTTGCACTTTATATTACTGATATAGCGTGTTTTAATATATATATTTTTTTACATTTATGCACTTAACTTGCACTTTTTCCAAAGCGAGTTTTTCACAAAGCGACATTAAACATTGCTTATATATATTATTATTATTATTTTTTTTTTTTTCAGCTCATGCATTATCTGGGAATCAAACCATGATCTTAATGTTGCTAGCACCATGCTCTGATGTTTGAGCTGCAATCTAAAAAATAGAAAATCATTTACTAACCTTAACATCTAACCTACTTCCTTACTTTCTTAACTGGGGGCTTTTTTATTTACGCAGGTCTCTGCATAAACCTGCAGAATTCCCACCAATTCAATGGAGAAAATAGGAAAAAGGCCACAGAATCTAATTGGGCCATAAAACATCTGCTCGACCACTTCACTATGCCTAATCACCAACAAAAAATAGTCAATAATTAGTAGTGCAGAGAAGGATGCAGGGAAGTGGACCTTTGACTGGTGCAAAAAAAAAAAAAAATGCTTTTCTAACACTTTTTTTCCTACTCACCCTTTCACCTGAAGGGACTGCAGAGTGTGCTTATGTCTGTAGAAAGATTACACTGCTCCCTAGTGGCCCCGTGATGACACTGCACAATGTCACTAATGGGTGTTAACATTTCACAGTTTCAGTTTTGAAGCGTCCCACGCTCTGTTGGATCATGAATGGAGCGTTTAAATGAGTAGTTCACCCAAAAAGGAAATCTGCAAAAAATGTACTGACCCTCTAGCCGTCCAAGTGCACGTTTTTTCATAAGAACAAATTCATCATTGAAAGGATTTACTGGCCAAAGTACTATAACATAATCCATGATAACATTTCCTCCAGTAAAAAAGTTCCTCAGCTCAGTCATATCAAAATGCACACACTGTATTTGTTAAAAACAGGTTTTGCTGGTAAACTGTGCCTTGATCTGTGCACACTTCTTCCCCAACTGATAAAAAATGACATAAAGGACTGAGTGTTTTATCGAGAAAAATCTTACTCATGGATTTGTTTCTTACAAACATGCAGCTTTTTGCGTACTACTGGATTATTGGGATGTTTTTTATCAGCTGTTCTCACTCTCATTCCATCCGTTCACTACAGGTGTATACAGTACAGTGCATAGCGTAGTGTATGCAAACATCTTTCTTTTTGACATTCTCCCAATTAAGTTAAGCCTACATCATCTTTAAACTTCTCCACCGGCACTTTGCCTTTTTGTGTCACTGACTTCCTCTCTAGGCTATGCTCACTTCCTCCTTTAGTCCCCTGTGTCACTGTATTTAGGGACAGCTTAATTCATACCACTATTGTCAATTTCCTGGACGCTCTTTTGTATCATGCCCGGTGAGTTTATCTCTTATTTGCACTTTATTTTCTGTCCCAAGCTCTCTGTCCTGTCGGCTTTGATTCTGGGCCAGATTTTTAAACTGATAAGAATACAGTGATGACGTTAAAGCAGTTACATCCTTTTTTTATTCTACTATAGTCAAATGGAACTCCGCTCTGGTTTACGTACCGTATCTCTCAAATAATAATACAGTTGATATATAGTGCAAGTTACAGTATGTGAAGCCTATTGTTGAGAGGATTTGGACATGCAAGAACACGGACAATATTGTTTTTAATTCATATTCAGAGATCAGAGTTTTTGATGGAAGAAAGTGAAATATGTGAGATGCACACACAATGATTTGATGACTGGGGCAAGCCTGATTTATTCTGACAGCCCACTTGGAAGGAAAGTGCTGTCTGTAAAGTGGCCGTCAATGTTCCATTCAGCGAATAAGATTGTGAATATTAAGTGCTGAGAGAAATATATAAATAAATCCAGTTCAGTAAGTACTCGTACTGTATCTTCAAAAATGTAACTTAAACGAAAATCGAAAATCAAAATCCAGGTTTAGCCATTCTGAAACATGCATTAGGATTCATGGAAAATGCATTGTTGTTTTTTTGATCGGAGTTTAAGATTTTTACGCAAATACTTTCCAGCGCAATATGAATCACTGGATAAATGAATGAACTGTGGGCGGTCCGTGACCCCTAAAACAGTAAGCTGAACAGTTTAAAGTTCTACTTTCTTTGAAAAAATAGGGAACTGTCTGTTTGTCAGCAAAGTCATGTTAGACCCCTAAACCTATAAATAATCTACTGATGTACTGTACGTGCAAGTATGTATTTTTTATCTATTTATCTATTTATATTAGGCCTTCAACAGATCAACAAATCAGCATGCTGATTTTGTCAAGTTTTCACAAATATTGCAAGATTATTGCAGAGTTTCAGATTATGTTAGCAGGCACCCATGTGAGATGAATTACTTCCCTACTAGCTCAGTGCAAATGTTCTTCTCAGAAAGATATAAATAAAGGTCACTGACAACACTAATGTTTTGTGGGCGTTAAGGGTGGTCATTTTTAGCTGGAATGCACGTGATAATCTGACTGATGAAACCATGATGGTCTTCTTGTATGAGTATGTCGATTTATATTGTTTTACCAGTGTTGTTTGTTCAACCAAACTCATATGATTTTCTTGGAGGTCTTATGCTCACCGGGAATTTGATAAAAAATGATAACAAATTCAGAAATATTATTACAATTTAAAGTAATTGTTTACTATTCGAATATATTTGAAATTGTAATTAATTGCTGTGATTCAAAGCGGAATTTTCAGCATTATTACTCCAGGCTTCAGTGTCACATGATGCGTCAGAAATCATTCCTGCACAAGAAACATTATTTATTATCAATACTGAAAACAGTTGTGCTGCTCCACAGCTTTTGTGCACAAAGCACTACCATTCAAAATAAATAAAATTAAAGAAAAAAAATAAATGTATGCTTTTGTTGAGCAACAACACATTCAATGGATCAAACGGGACAAAAGACATTAACTTATTTGAAAAAATAAATCAATTTGAAATACTGTAAATCTTGTAAAAATGTTTCAGTTTCCACAAAATAAATAAATAAATAATATATATATATATTAATTATTAAGCAGTAAAAGCTGTTTTCAACATTGTTAATGATGAGAACCATTATTAATAATTGAACACCAATAATAATTGACAATAATTGAGCAGCAAATGTTTTCTGAAGGATCATGTGACACTGGAGTAATCACGCTGAAAATTCATTTTAAATTTATTAACTTTTTTTTTTTTTAGTAAATTTTAAATATATACAGCCTCTGTGTCGAAGAGAATTCTTAAAACATAAATAAATAAAGTTTTTGGTAGTTTCTACTAAATGTCCCTGTGTGCCTTTCAGTCATCGGAAGCTGAAGGGAGAACAACAATGCAGAACATCAAATGTGTCGTGGTTGGAGACGGTGCGGTTGGGAAAACCTGCCTCCTGATTTCCTTCACTACCAACGCCTTTCCTAAAGAATACATCCCCACTGTGTTTGACAACTACAGCGCACAGCTTGCTGTAGAATCTAAGGTGGTCAGTCTAAATCTGTGGGACACCGCGGGACAGGAGGAGTACGATCGTCTACGGACCCTCTCCTACCCCCAGACCAACGTCTTCATCATCTGCTTCTGCATCGCCAGCCCCTCGTCCTACGAGAACGTTAAGCTAAAGTGGCACCCCGAGGTGTCAGAACACTGTCCTAATGTGCCCATACTGCTAGTGGGGACTAAAAAGGATCTGAGAGATGATCCTGAGGTGCTAAAGAAGCTCAAGGAGAAGAACCTGTCGGTGGTGTCCCAGCAGCAGGGGGCGGCACTGGCCCGACAAATCCAGGCAAGCAAGTACATGGAGTGTTCAGCGCTCAACCAGGACGGGGTGAAGGAAGTGTTCACGGCAGCTGTTCTCGCTTTCCTCAAACCCAAAACACAAGCCCGCAAGAAATCATGCATACTACTATAAATCAGATGGGACCTGGATATAGCCTATGTATGTTTTGGGGTTATTTGCATTATCCTACCTGGTCTCATGGCATAAACGCACCTGGGTGCACTTTTTAGACATTAAACAAAAAGCAATAGGTACTAAAGGAAGGGTTCACATATTGAATTCGTGTTTTATCACCACCCAGTAGACATTTCTCTGTGAAACTGCGGAGAAACATGCGGTAAACAGTGCTGCACAAAAATTGCACAGAGGTACATATTTTTATGAGATCAGGTTTTATGAACAAAAAACACACTTAATAAAAAGTACAAATGTCTTTACATATTTACAACTTAATATCATACCAAGTGGTATTTATTGCAAGAAAAAAATTATATAATGAATAATAGGTTTCAAATAATAAAATAATAGAAATACTTTGTAAATGCTCAAAATAGCACAAAACTGACTATTTTATGTCAACTGAATTTTGAATTTAATGAACTTGTTTCTTTTAATTTAGAGGAACTTGAATTTAACTGAAACTGGCCTGGGGATTTCTATTTTCCCAACACGCTTTACCATGGCACTCAAATGGAGAGTACGTGCTAAAATTAAGTCTTAGATATTTGTGAGTGTGTGCAAAATTTTGTAATGGACGATTTAGTAGTGTTTAATGTTTTGTTATGCTAATTTAGAAAAATTTTTGTTTGTGACGAGTTCAGCATGAAGGCATACTGTATGTTAAATGGTTAACACTTTACAATAAGGTGTAATTTGTTACATTTAGTTAACGCTAACAAACAATGAACAATGCATTTAATCCAATATTTATTGAAATGAAATGAAATGAAAATGCAGTTGTTCATTGTTTATTCGTGCTAGCTCATAGTGCATTAACTAATGTTAACAAACACAAATGGTGATTAATAATGCATTAGTAAATGCTGAAATTAATACCAACTAAGATTAATAAATGCAGCAGAAGCATTGCTCGTTCTTAGTTCGTGTTTACTAATGTTATTAAGTAATGTTAATTAATGAACCTTTTTGTAAAGTGTTACCCTTAAATGTTCTGTATTGCCTAACTTATTAAGCTATTGCTATGCTAATCAATTCTGCGTCAGAAATCGCTTACTTCCCTACTATATAGTATGTGAAAAACAGTATGTGAGGTGAGCAGTATGTCGGAATTCGTAGCATTCGAAATTCAGTAGACGAGAAATACCCGGATGACCTACTGCTTCCGGCCAAATTCTATAGGATGCATACCATGGGCTGCGTCCGAAATCACTTACTTCCCTACTATATAGTACGTGAAAAACAGTATACGAGGCGAGTAGTATGTCCGAATTCATAGTATCCGAAATTGAGTAGGCGAGAAGTACCCGGATGACCTACTGCTTCCGGCCAAATTGTATAGTAGACATACCATGGACACTTTCCTATCCCATGAGGCTCTGGGAGAGGAGGCGTCATATTAAAAAAATGGCGGAAAGTTGAGACACGGCTCATTTTAAGTGTAAGCACCTCAGGAAGAAAACGTTGTTTATTGTGATTAAATTACACTTGTTTAACA
>JAUMHQ010000075.1:12124414-12134860 GCA_032361165.1 Enteromius paludinosus | reverse complement strand
CAGCCTGTGTTTATTTCAGTAGATTTAAGGTGACAATATTCTTAGGAAACTTTTTTTTCCTTCTGATTTTACATTCAAGGTGAAGCATCTGTGGATGTTAAAATGTGAACAGCATGTCTGACGGGAATGTCCATTTCAGCCGTTATCTTCTCTGTGTTTTTTTGCTGTCAAGAGTCTTGGAAAAGGTATCAGCTACACCCCTGACTGAAAAATGTATACATATATTATATGCTGTTCAAATAATTGTGCTTTTCATGCTTTTTTTTTTAGATTGGGTTTCTGTTGACTGACAAACAGAGCATTATTATTCTAACCTTTGCTTTGATTCTGTGTTATTGCCTACATTTCTTTTCCAGCAAGGACAAGACACTTGAAGTTATACTGGAGGTTTTCCAGTAAAAAAATGTAAGGAAGTACTGAAAAAGAGGGAAATTAAAAATTGGATTTAACTCCTCATAATCTTTTTGTTTTCATTTTTTTTTTTTTATTATTTATTATTATTTATTATTTTATTATTATTTATTATATTGGATTTGTATTATTCTGTTGTAAAATGTTATATTTTCTTTCATTTTCATTTGTGAAGCAATTTTCATTTGAATTGCTTCACAGATCTAGTAACTTAATTCTGTCTGAGCTTATTTTTGTCATTGCTGAATGTTTTCTTTGTACAGATGCTTGTTTGTTTTTTTTTTGTTTTTTTTACAAATAAAAAGTGTGAATTAAATCAAAGTGTTCAAATTTCATTCTAAAGTTAATTTTATTCCAGTTGGGTGTACATTATAGGACACATGCAGATGAGAAGCTGTGTAGAACACTGAATTATATTTTATTCATTTATTTCACTTTAGGTAAATTAGTGCATGTTGTGAATGAATTAAATACTGTAAGCATGGTTGACTTTCCTGGAAGCCTTTTTAGTAAAATAAAGCTATTTCTTCTCAGAGTTCTAATGCATTGCTCATCATTTTTATTCATTCTGTGTTCCCTAAAATCATTTAATAAAAAGAACCATTACATTTGGTTGTGATACCCTTGACCAGTTTCATAGTGTGAGTGGGTGGAGTTTTATTGTGTTCCTTGATGCGTTTAGGATGGATGGCATTTTCACTACAAAGTCCCAAACATATATACTGAATATATACTGTATATACTGTATATGTGTGTGTGTGTGTGTGTATAGTCCCAATACTCACACTAGTGGTCATGACACTAGACAGCGCAAAGATTATAAAAGGATGGGTATTGAGACCAGCCCAAATGAATTGTGGTGATCTGTTCACAAACTACTTTATACTGGATTCACACCTGTATTAGAGCTGACCATTTTTGACCAGGTCACAAAAGCATATTATTACCAGAAGGAAAGGCTTTAAAAGTGAACCGTTGCCTCTTTTAATTAAAAATCTTAATGTAGACATTTTTCTCCTCCCGATGCTCTCTACATTTCAGTCCAAAATCCTTTCTTTTATCCTGCTGTCCTGTTTAATACGCTAATTTTTGAAACGCACTAACTGAGCCGCATGCTGGTGCAAACACGTTTTTGAAGGCATTTCAAAGAGGAAGTACATGGTAAGAGGAAGGATGTATTTTGTACATTGTTACTATCCTTCTTGTGCAGTTCGAAAAACTAACGCTTCTGAGATCATTGTGAAGGGCTTGACTTGAGAAAACGGTAAGAAGCTCTTCTTTAATGACATACCCATGTTTATTAGTAGGCAATGTGCAGTTAATTAAAGCTAAATGCTAAAGTAATGTTGTTTTTTTCTGTGCAGATTTGTGGAAAACATTTGAAATGCAGATCATCTCATGTTGCACCGTCCTCTTTATTCTATTATTAGATGTGTTGTGTACAGGTATACTTCTTAAGTTGTGAAAGTTTTACAAATTGAACTTACTTATGTTTATCTTAACCTATTAAACTTTAAAATATTGTTATAAACATGTTTAAAGAAAAACAACAACAACAGTCTGCTTCGTTTATTCAGGTAATACCGATAATAGAGACGAAGCCTTGCCTGCCAACAGTACACCAAAAGTCACAGGTTCAGGATCATGTGCTCTCACTTCACCTAACTTCACTTACCCAGGTAAAGATCAACTTCAAACCGTTCAGTGGAATGTGTGTAATAAAGAAATAAATGTAAGAAGATTGAGATTCAAAACAGAGGAATAAAGCAAACTGAAACTGAACAGATTAAGTGGCTTGAACTCGATCTGACCAAAAACAACTGCAGCATCATCATCAAAATAAGATGAAGAACAATATGCTTTCAATGTGGGTCAGAGTGGTCAAAATGTACATAACTCCAAACTCAAAATCATCATCCAAAGTAATGATTATCTTTGTTTGGAAAGTTAAACAGGTCCAGCTTGTTCTTGTTGTCTTTCAGTTCTTTGTTGTTTTAGAAGAAAATTCTGTTTCAGATGTTTTAATGATTTCATAATCCCAGCAGAGAAACCGGACATAATCGATCTTAAATAAAGAAACTTCAACACATATTTGTGTTAATCACGCTGCTATGACTACGCTTCTAAAACTGTTTCATTGTAGGAGCTGAACAAATACTCAAAGAATGGCCCAATTATTTATTTAGACTGTGGTAAATGTCTAATGTGTCTAACTCATGGTGTATCTCTATTTGCAGACAAGCCTGTAATGCACGTTCCTCTTCTCAGTGAAGGAGAGAAGGCCAATCTGACATGTTCGGCTCCTTTTCCTTGTCCTGAAACTCCTCCTAATATAACATGGTGGATCAGTACAAGAGAGCGAAACATCACTGATCTAAAGGATAACATCACTCTTACCAGCTCCAAAAACCTCTCGACTTTGACCTTAACTCTAACCTCTGACCTGCACAATGCCACTGTAGAATGTAATGTTAACTACGGAAACAAAATCATCAGTGCAAATTGCACCCTGAAAGTCATGTGTGAGTACAAATCTACACTTTAACTACTACAACTGCTCAAAGACCTTCACATAAAAACTCAGAAATACAACAAAACGTTCTGTTCAGAAGAGCACATCCATTACTGTTGAGAACAAGCTTCTTACATCTTTTACTCTTTGGATGTTCTGTGATGATCAGAGAGTAAAGTTAACATATTTATTTCTTGCGTAAATGTGAATGTTCTGCCAAAATTAATTCAGTTTCTCATTTTTAGATCTCAGAATTCTGGGTAATTGCTCAATTATTTATTAAGACTGTGGTAAATGTTGACAGTGTCTAACTCGTTGTGTATCTATATTTGCAGACAAGCCTGTAATGCACGTTCCTCTTCTCAGTGAAGGAGAGAAGGCCAATCTGACATGTTCGGCTCCTTTTCTTTGTCTTGAAACTCCTCCTGAAATAACATGGTGGATCAGGACCAGAGAGCGAAACATCACTGATCTAAAGCAGAACATCACTCTGACCAGCTCCAAAAACCTCTCAACTTTGACCTTAACTCCAACCTCTGACCTGCACAATGCCACTGTAGGATGTAATGCTAGATACGGAAACAAAATCATCAGTGCAAATGGGACCCTCAAAGTCATGTGTGAGTTTACAAATCTACACTTTAACTACTACAACTGTCCAAAGACCTTCACAGAAATACAACAAAACGTTCTGTTCAGAAGAGCACATCCATTACTGTTGAGAACAAGCTTCTTACATCTTCTACTATTTGGATGTTCTGTGATGATCAGAGAGTAGAGTTAAAATATTTATTTCTTGGGTAAATGTAAATGTTCTGTCAAAATTAATTAAGTTTCTCATTTTTAGATCTCAGAATTCTGGGTAATGGCAGAGTGAGGGAAGGTGACACTCTCAACCTGAGCTGCACTGTTGAGAATCCCCAATCAACATCATCATCATCTGATCCTGAATGGAGTTTCAGTGGCACTAATGGAACCACAGATAGAATCATGAACCAAACGTCTGCATTTTTGACGATAAACAATGTGACAAAGAAGAATGCTGGGGTTTACATCTGTAAGAGTACATATGAGAACAAGAATCTGAGTGCATCCATCACTATCAATGTCATTGGTAAGTAGAACCAGATTCCATCGATAACCCAACAGTCTTATTACATCACAAATTACAAAATGAAAATGTGTCAGCAAACTGCTGAAATACTGAATTACGACACATAGAACTTTCAGACATTAGATGTTCATTACATGTTTGCAGGAGAAATCCTTAAAGTCAAAACATATGTCTTTATTAATTATAATGTTGAATTTATCACATGCCAGCTTATACAGATGGATCCTCCAGTTCTGGAAGGGAAAATGGCGCAGGTAGTACTGAGCATTTGCATACTACAGACACTGTATGTTTATTTCAGGGTGTTAATGACGTAATGCTGATAATGGCAATTAGGACATTTTTCTTGTTTGTCATCTTTGTGGAACAACACTTCTCTCAACCAATCAGATTTAAGCTGACAGTTATGATTAGGACTGGGCTTGAGGGCCAAACTTAATTCTTATTAAACTAATTTAAGAGGCAATATAGTTAGATATTGGATTAAATGTTGTTCCAGGACAAACAGAAAAGCCCAGGATCATGTCCTACTCTGCCAAATCTAATACTCCCTACTCTGAGCAGTATGTATTGCTAACAATTCTGTGTTAATTCAAGGTATAGGAGATTTCTTTATGAACTGGGACACCTCAAAAATACTCACATTTGTGGCGGGAATGGCGTGTTCAGCGCTCATCTTCTCAATGGTTTGGTGTTGCTGGGTGTCTTGTCACAGGTAGGGCTACCAGTTACTGTACTTCCTTCTTCTCCTAAAAGGTGTCTAAAAGTTCATCAAACCACATTTATCCCAACAACTTAGCCTTGATAGGTCTGCTTCATTTTTCAAGTCTAATCAGCTCAAAATCATTTCTTAACAGAAGCAAAAAACAAAAAATTCCAACTGCGAATACGGACACTGATGTCAATTTGGAGGTAAGACCCCCAAAACATACCCATGACAGAATAATAACATTTATAGTATAATATTTACATCACTTTTAGTTTCAACACTCTCGTATTGAAACACCACACAACTTTGTGTCATAATGTCATTCTGGAGGATTGCATTACCCATGTTTTATGAAACAAATTTGTGTCAGTGTTAACTCATCCTAACGTCATTTGAAATATTTTTGTTTCTTGAAAACAAGTGCCATAAAAATAGATGATACAACTGATGTGCCTCACAATTAAGAATACAACAGTATTAATTCAAATAAAGTACAATTTATGTGAATTTTGCAAAAAACAGCATATCCAGGAATTTTGACAGAATCCTCTAATGACTTCCCCCCATGTTTTATATGTTTTAGATGGTGCAGACAGATGTAGCTCAGACTGGAACCAACGAGGAAACACCTCTTTATGGACAGGCTAATGGTGGCAGCCCGAACACGGCTGGACCGACAGACGGAGCGGAGGAGGAGGGGGCAGTCGGGATGGATGTAAAAGATGTTGACTACGCCAGCATCGACTACTCCCTTTTAAAGGACAGAGCACCTGAGGAGGAAGAGAAGGAACCAACAGACACAGATTACGCTGAGATTAAGAGGGACAAGAAAGGCAATAGGAATGAAGAGGAAGTACTTCCGGATGGAGATGACCAGGCTGAAACAAACGACCAGATAGAGGAAGAGGACCTGGAGCTGGAGCTGAAAAGTTAAGGAATTTCACCCATCCACATTACAATTTAAAATATTTTTTTATGTATATAGAAAGTACTGATGCTTGTAGTAGAGAAAATATTTAATGGGTAATTTGTGACCGATTTTACTTCGGTATTTTGACTTTTCGATGTAGTAAAGTAGGCGTTTTACTCAGAAATGAACACTGATGGTTGGAGTGGTGTGGTTAAGGTTGTCATGCTAATGCCCAAGCTGTCAAACTGGTGTCATCAGACAAGACTCGTCATTTTAGAGGGGAGGAGCATTTTTTTTTTTAGATTTGGATTAAAGATTATGAAGTTTTATTTTTATGTGGACTGACTTGCACAGATGAGTTTTGTTTACCATAAAAGTAGCAATGTGAGCAAAAAAAATAAGCAGTTAGTTTTAATTTCATTTCGACTTTAAGAAATAGCCTATATAATGCATTTTTTGTGTTTAACATTAATAGCTGATGATTCCAACATATGAAATTTCATTAGATTATATTCTGTTATTGTTATTATTTATATTTTTTTTTTAAACTGTGTGAAAACAGATTTGTTTTGTTTGTATTAAGGTACTTGCACGCAGAGTCTGACATTTTCCCATGCTTTTTGTATTTTTTTCTGCATTTGTCATGAAACGGATGTAAAAAATGCCGAAAATCGAACTTGATCTGAACTTTTCCATGACAGACGAACGTTTCAGAAGCAGTGTGTGAAGGTGATTGACACATGAGGTCATATTTATCTTTTTAACGTGCATAAAATTTCGAATTAAAATTTCGGACTCAGTGTGCAATAACCTTACGTTTTTAAAGTCAAGGTTCATATTTTGGTTTTGGTGGTCCCAAACAACAGGTTGACATGCATGCAAGTTCAAAAACCACTTTCTTTTTTCCTATAATATGCATTTATACTTTTTATATATTTTATATATTTTTACCTTTTTTGCTTCCGAGCTTTCTAAAAATGTTGCAAATTAATTTGAGTAAATTCAATAAAGTTTCTGATAGTTACCTTCAGCTTCATTGCTTTTATTAATACAAAAGTGTCAAATTCATAAATAATTCAGCATTTAAATGGTTTATTGTTATATGGAGCTGTCAGCATACAGTATAGGGCTTTGGTGATGTGGCAATCTAGGATAGTTTCTGATTCTTCTTTCAACAGCACTTCACCTAAAGTGACCTCAGCAGTTTCTGCAACTTGCAGCTTGCAAAGCAAAGAAGTGTTGCAATAAGTCACACATAGGCCATAACACTTAGTCCACAAAAACAATAAATAACTCTAAAGATGCAAGCAGCACACATTAATAAATTTGTTTAATTCACACATGCTGCAATGCATGCTGGGAAACCACAGACTTGAACAGATCAGCATACGTTGTACTGTATGACAGTGTATGTTCAGAATAACTCCATTTAAGGGAATACAGTTGGGAACACAGTTTCAGAATACTGAAAGGTAAAAAAAAACCTTTAGATTTGTCTTATAAGTGTGTTTGATAAAAGCTGATTTTGATAAAAGCTGATTCCTCAAGAAAGGTAAATCTGCTCGTTGCTGCTCTGGGATGACGTGTGTAAGAGGTGGATTAGGTCTTAGATAACAGGATTAGAATGTTCCGCATACCACAGGGAATCCTTAAATAGCATGTGAGAGTGTCAGTGACTCGATTGTCTTGTGTGGTTTTGATATTTTCAACCTTTTTTTGTGGTCCACCACATTGGCTGTCATCCTGTATGATCTGAAAGAAGGTACGTGATATTATAGTTGTAGGGAAAACCACATCAAAGTCCTTATTTTATCTAATCATTATTGCCACCTACCTACTTATAGTAACAAATTAAGGTTCATTGTTACTATTTATGGAAAGAAATGTGTAAGTAACTTATTCTCACCTTCAGTTTGCTATTATATCAGTATGTATCATGCTTTGCGTGTCAGTTCTGAAGCTAAAAATAGCCTATATTTCTTGGTCATCATAACATGTAGTGTATTAGACTTCCATATTTGTTATATTACATGCAACTATGTGACCCTGGATAACAATTACTCTGCTTAGAGCTACTTGATTTATTAAGTACATTTTAATTTATATTTTAATGTTCACATAATAAAAATGGTGGGTTTGAAAAATTCTAAATAACATAAATTGTTTGTTACTTTATTCACTAAAATAATAAAAAATGTTTTTAAGATATAATGAAAAACATTCATATATACAGTAAAATATTATTAAAATGTCAAATGAATGAATTATTATGTTATTATTTCTATGATCCAATGATGATCATAAATTATTCTATTCATTTTATTATCAATATTGAAAATTATTTGCTTCTTAATAATTGTGTGCTCTTTTTTTGTCTTCAGGATTTTTCACGAACTTTTGATATCTATAAAAATTCTTAAAGACCCCAAATATCTAAACCATATGTAGCCCGACATTGCTTTCAAACACTGTAAGAGATGTATCTTTGTATTTGTAGATTAGTTATTGTCTCTTCCAGACATGGCTGATGTGATTAGGGGTCTTAACCTCCTGGAAACATTAAAAGAATCCATGGAGAAGAACAACATTTCGGATATAAAAGATGCATTGGAGGACATGCTGATCAGCAGAATCAACATTGCAGTCATTGGGGACAGGAATGCAGAAAAAGCCACTTTCATCAACTCCCTTCGAGGTCTAAGTCAAGAAGATGAAGGAGCAGCCCTCTCTCCATCATCTTCCGCCCCAGAAGAACTAGCCGTATTCCCCAACCCCAAGCATCCTGACTTTCGCCTCTGGGATCTGCCATCAGTCTCTAGTGATACATCTTTTAAGGCTGAGGATTATATAGAACGATTTAAAGTTACGAGATACAACTCTATCATCATTGCATTCACAGAGAAACCTAGTGTTAACAGCGTGGGGTTGTGGAGGGGAATTAGGTCGCTGCAGAAAGAGACAGCTTACTTCGTCTTACTATCATCTATTAAGGATACAGAGAAAACACTGGAGGCGAAGAAGATGGTAAGCTTAGAAGTGCTCAAGACGGAAGGTGTTCCTCTGCCGAAGGTGTTTCTGGTACAGCCTTCAGCTTTGGAGAAACTGGACTTTGGAAAGTTTTTAGAAGTCATGCAAGGTGAGCTTCCAGAGATCAGAGCCCATGCTCTTCTTCTAGCACTTCCTACAATCTCCAACTCCTTGGTCACTCAGAAGAAAGATGCCTTCAAGACACTGGTGTGGGCTGCTGCCTCGTTATCTGGTGGTGTTTCTGCCATTCCCATACCTTTGGTGGCCTCCATGGTGGATGCTACTATGGGCGTACGGATTCTGACCAAGGCTCAGATCTCACTTTGCCTGGATGACAAGTCTCTTGAGCGACTAGCGGGGCAGCGGGGTCTCGACCCAGCCAGGCTGAAGGCCCTGAGGACCTGCGCTCTCTCTGTGGAGGTCAGCAAGAGTGAAGTTAAAAGACGACTCGCAGAGGCAGAGAAAGAGACCAGCACTGCCACCACCAGACTGGTGGAGCTCGCCATCCCGAGACACGCCAGATCCGTCAGCCGATCTTTCACCGTTATGCTACAGGCGCTCAACACTGCTATTGATGATATGAGTGTTGATGCTGAAAAGGTGGTTGCTATGGTAACAGGAGAGAGACAGTAGATTGAGCAGTATTTAATGCTCAAACTTCCACCATGTTTGTTCGGACTGATAACTAAATGGACTGTACTTTAGCTTCAGCATTTCAACTAAGCAATATATTAATAAAACATAACACTCTTCATTTTCATTATTTAGTTGATTTTTTGCCTTACTAATATATAGTATAAATATTATCAATTTCAAATGTGGATTTACAGTTGACTTTAGGAAAGACATTTTTTAAGCCACATTCACACTAATATATATATTTTTTATTGAACCCATTCAATATGATCAATAATATTAATATCAATAAGGTTGTAATAATATGTTATTGTTTTATTAATAATTCTGTAATAATAATTATAATAATATATGTTATTATGCATATTATCACATACTTATTTATTATTAAATAAATAATAATTATTAAATAATTTTTATTTTTAATAATTAATTAAACCAATAAAAATAGTACAAAAAGTAATCATATATGTTAATACTACTACTACTACTACTACTACTACTACTACTAATAATAATAATAACAAAATCTCATTATTTAACACAAATAACATTTTTAATTCCAAATGTTTAGTTATGCTACAAGGTGATACATTAATCTCTGTTTGTGTATAAAAAGTCTGTAAGGATTTGGGATTTGTTTTAAAAATGTGGTTTAGACTTGGCAATGGTACGATCCTGCCATAAAAAAAAGGATCAGTTCTGTTTTCTTTTCTTGTTCTCTTTCAATGTCTCACATAGTTATGACCGAAGGGATTTTTATTTAGCTTTCATTTCCTTTCCCTACTGCACAGCTTTTTACAAAGTTATCAAAAGTTCAATTCAGTAGGGAACAGCAAACACTTGTACAGTACGTGTGATTTACAGTAAGTATACAGGAAATACAAAAACACAGGCCACAATACATTCATATATGTTTCCTGCCTTTTGGTTTCAGCCCCAAACCAACCACTGACATTTACAAACTGAATTTAATTTAGTTCTAGCAAGAATGAATCATGTTCAGAGTTTTATCATTACAATACTGAAGTGAATCGAATCTTAAAAAAATCTATTGAAATAGACTTATCTTAGCATAAATACCATTCTTTTTACGATATAACGTGTACATTGTGTGTGTTCCCGTT
>JAUMHQ010000075.1:12111195-12122332 GCA_032361165.1 Enteromius paludinosus | reverse complement strand
AACGTAAGTGTGTATGATGTGCATATGTACAAATACTGTATATTTACTGTACACTGTCAGAGACTGAGGATTACTCACTCCAGCTGTCTACTTCATCTCTTTCTTTTTCTTCTCTAGATGCCCCTAAAGAGACAAAAGTAACAGTGAGCTCTACAAACGTGAAGGAGGGAGATTCTGTCACTCTCTCCTGCACCAGCAGAGGTCACCCTAATGTCAGCTTCACGTGGTTCAAAAAAGAGAAAACAGAGAATATAGAGAAGTCTCAAATGTCTGACTTAAAACTAACTAATGTGAAACAAGAAGACACTGGAGATTATTATTGTGAAGCTAAAAACAAGCATGGAGCAGAGAAATCAGCTATCGTTCAAATTGATGTGAAGTGTGAGTATATTTTTTTAACAGATACATTTAAAGAATGTCATAAAGATTATGTAGCAACTTTACTGCTTCATCTGTTGAAATTATTACATTTTACTTCAAAATCTTAATAAAGGTGTATTTTGTGTGTCTGGGCACTGCATTTTTCAGATGGTCCACAAAATGTCAGGGTGCGATCTATTGACAACAATTACAATCTTAAAGAGGGAGAGAGACTGACACTCGAGTGTGTAGTCCAGAGCAGCAACCCAGCAGTCTATCAGTTTAAATGGTACAAAGATTCCAAAGACCAATCTGATATCAGAAAGACATTCATCATCGATACAGTTACTCCAGAGGACAGAGGATCTTACCGATGCCAGGCTGATAACGGGATAAAAACAGCTAAATCAATTAACCAAATTGAAATATCTATAAAATGTATGTATTGCTGTGTATTATTTATAGCAATTCTTTATATATCTGCACATCCAGTGACGTGTATCTATTAA
The DNA here is from genome assembly GCA_032361165.1 of Enteromius paludinosus. Classification (NCBI taxonomy): domain Eukaryota; kingdom Metazoa; phylum Chordata; class Actinopteri; order Cypriniformes; family Cyprinidae; genus Enteromius; species Enteromius paludinosus. The sequence continues at coordinate 12,121,463 of JAUMHQ010000075.1, read as the reverse complement.
TGTGTATTATGAAATATCTGCTAAATATGAAATCAAACCCTTAATAGTCAGTTAATAGCCTAAATACCTGATAATGTTAATATTCCTTCAAGTCCTTTAGAAAGCTTATGCAAAAGGAACTAATTATCACAAGCAAGTTAGATGATAGCTATCTTCACAAAAATTAGTTATAATTAGCCTATATATATTTTTAAAAAAACCTGTCTCTCTCAGATTCACCAAGAAACATCAAAATCGAGGGCACAACCTCTGTAAAAGTGAGAACTCCACTGACTTTGACATGCTCAGCTGATGCTGACCCTCAACCTCACACATTCACATGGAAACACACACCTGGACTGCCTTTTGTGCCATTATTATTAATGGAAACTACTGCACAGTTAAACATTCAGAAAGTGACCATTCAACACGCAGGGCAGTACACATGTGATGTTGCCAACAGTATCGGTACAAGATCAAAAACCATTGAAGTTAAAGTGCGTTGTAAGTCTGTTTTGCTCTAAAAATCTATATCTAACTTAATCAGAGTCAACTGATTTCACAAACAGCTAAATCATGTTGTCACTTTTTTTAACTCTGCAGATCCTCCATCTAATCTCAATTTTACAATGAAGACAAAGGTCATAGAATTTGAAGTGATGTCCATTATCTGCACGGTTCAAAGCTTTCCTGAGTCAAAGCTCACAGTGACAGGACCCAGCGGTGATCAGAGATATATTCAGAACAATCAAAGAAACACTTCTCCATCTGCAAAAATGTGGACTGTCAACTTGAACGCCACAGAGTCAGATGCAGGAATGTACACATGCAATGCAAGAAATACAGAGGGAGCAAAAGAAATTAAAAAAGTGCTAAATGTCTTGTGTAAGTAATAATCAATTTTTTTTGCATTTATTTAAAAAATATTTTTTACAGACTTTTTGAGAGACATGAGGAGCTTTTATTTTACTTGAAAGTGAGCATCACTGCTCTGAAATCATTTGTATGGCATCGTCTTATATATAATTTATATATAGATGTACCCAAAAATGTGACTGTAAGTATTAAAGGAGAACAGACATTTGGGAGTGAACTGACCCTTACATGTGAAGCTCGCGCCAATCCTGATCTATCCTCATATGAGTGGAAGAAACACACCAATGAACAATTACACACTGCTGGACATGAAAAAATACTCCACTTTAATTCTCTGGAAATCTCTGACTCTGGTCAGTTCGTCTGTATTGCTCAAAACTCCATCGGAAAGACAGCATCCCCTTCTGTACATATCAAAGTGAAATGTGAGTATTATTCTACTAGTTATTTAACACACAAAAAATGCTTCTTCATTATTTTGGAAGTTGACTTTTCTGACGGATATAAGATTGTCAAATATGTCTGACAGTTTAGGTAGTCTAAGTAGTCATCATAGTTATGTTGATATTACACCATCCAAATTAGTTTGTTGCCATGACCTTCAATTACACTATGAAAAAAAAAAAAAAAAAAAAAAAAAATCACATGAAATCAGTGCTTTCCATCTACCTAATGCTAGGAATATTCTGGTCCATTTGCCTGTTTTTATAGATGCTCCGAATATAAATATAGTCCATAACATGACAACTTTAACTCAGTGGAATGGGGAGTTTCCAGTCTATCTGACCTGCAATGTAAGTGCGTATCCTCCTGCCACTGACTACAAATGGTACGGAGAAAAGGACAACAGGACCGTACTGTCAAGTGGTCAGAACTTCACTGTTCAGCCTCAGAACCCAGGAGTCTACTACTGTACAGCAGCCAATGCCATCGGAAAATCACAATCCGAAAACATCAAGTTATTTATCAGAAGTGAGTATGAAAAATAACTAATTTATCAAATTATATGCATTTAGTTATTCAAATGCATATTGTAAATGCATGAATAAGCCTAATTCCTGAGCAATGTGTTGTTTACTGGGTTAATTAATATGTTTGGGTTACATTAAATGCAGGGTTGAGTTTTAAAAATGATGTCTTGATATCTTCCTCTTTAGATAACTCTCTAAGGGTGTTCTACCAGATCATCTTACCCATCATTCTCCTGCTAATTCTCATTGTTATAGCCATCTTTCTGATACGCAGGTGAATCCCTTTTTCTTTTATAGATTTGATTAAAGTTAATGAGCTTGTACAGTATGATTTATTAGTTTATTTGCATATTAGTAGTCCTATTAGGTGTTGAGTTTGAGGTTGTCAGTTATATAACTGCTGGGCATGTTATTTTACAGGACTATCAACAAGGCAAGATCAGATCAGCAGAATGAAGCAGATACTCCGTTGTGCTCTTTTCCAGTATTCCTGTCACGCTCTTCTACACTGACTAACTTACTATTATTGGTTATTTCACTTCTGTTTGTTTTGCAACTGGGCTTCTTATAGTATAATATTAAAATCATCTTAATGTGCATTTCTTAAACAATGAAATGTATCTGTTGCCTTAATAAGAGATGGATTTCGTTTTGTTTGGAATGTTTAAACACTAAGGGATCACGGAATAATACCCAGGAGAATCTGTCAGAGGAGACCATTCCTGATTCAGGCTATGGAAGGGTTAATCAGTCACATTCGACACCCAATTCCCAAGATCCTACACCGGCAGAGGACCTTAACCCAAGGTAATAGCAGGAGAACTGATGGAGATATCCCTTTTTTGTAATGAAATTAATTAATCTCTCTCTCTCTCTCTCACTCTCTCTCTCAAGGGCAAAATCTAATATCCAAACGGTGTATGCTGCTATTAAACTGCCAAAAATGGAACATGTGAGATGTTTTAAAACACCAGTATCACACACAACAGACGTTTTTTATGCTTAAGCTTTTTGTTTGTTTTTTTGTTACAGACAAAACATTCTCCAAAGCAACAAAAAACGGACAATGGTGCAGCCACCCTAAATTATGTCACTCTTGATTTCAAGGGGAAAAATGAGGCAGAAAAAAGGTAGGCTATCACAGATAAGGAATATTAAAATCAGTTAGAACATTATATTTATTATGAATGCACTAACGATGCTTTTAAATGCATGCCTGTAATTTTAGAGTATCTGAAGGATCAGCAATATACACTGTGGTGTCAAAAAATAAGCAGACAACGGTAAGACTTTAGAATATGTTACAACAGGCTTTTAAAAGTTACTGTGTAGCTCGTGGCCTTGAAAAATAAAACTGCATCCACCTTGCAGAAGAAGCTAAAAAGACAACTTAGTGTAGATCTGAGTGTAAAGATTTTGTTTTTAAACTGAAAACATTGAGTTTATTGCTGGCAGACTGGATGATGATGAGATCATAGCTCTGAATTTGATGTCCGTTCTTATGGCAACACGTTTATTTTCTGTTAAACAAATAATAAATCACAGGTCAATCAAGGAGTTCATCTGTTGCATGCTTACCACGTACTGAATACTATTTCCTTGGTATTCAACTACTGATGCATAGAGTCGCCTAAAGCATGGGTGACCCCGCTGATGAACTTTGCTCTCAACACTGTGTTATCTAGTAATACAAAAGAAATCATCATAGGAATTGCCATTGTTTTCAGGAACAGACAAATTGAATTGAGCACGTTTTATACAACTATTAAGAACATTTATTATATCGTCCTCTTCCTAGAATTCCCAGTCAGAAAATCCAGATTATGAGAATGTTTCTTCTGCATGTGTGCCAAAAGTTCCATTCACAAATATGGACTGGGAATCTGATACCAGTGAAGAAGATGAAGTGAATTACACCGCTGTGTCTTGTTCTGCCAATCCTGCTGTTGAAGAACCCAAACATAACCAGAAGAGACAGCTTAGCAGTTCTAGCTCTGATGACGAGGACAGAACTGAATATTCTGCCATTAAATTATAAACACAAGGAGTTAAAACTAACCCCGGTTTCATAGACAAGTCTAGTCCTAGACTAAAATGTATGTCCGAGCTGCTTTAACCGAAAGACACTTACACTGATTGATCTTAAAATATATCAGTGCCTCTGTTTTGCCTCAAGATGGGCTCCAGTTATGTTTTTTTTCTAAGGCATGTTTATAAAATTTACTTAAATGTCTTAACTGAACTATGCCCTTATCCTGGCTTATAGGCTTATGCCCTGTCTATGAAACCAGGCTGTAGTGTTATATCCTTATTCAGTATTATAGTTATAATTTTATAATTGTCTGTAAAAAGTGTGAAAATATTATATAAATTATAATTCTTTAAGTTTACATCTTTTTATTTTTGCAGTTGCTATTGCATTCATCCAATATATATAGTGATGTTTTAATAATACTATTTCATAATGTATCAATACCATATATTTGTTTGATCAATTCTTGAATGGAAAATTGCTGAAAATGGTGTGAAAATTTTGCTTCACTAAATGCAACAATATAGCTATGTAATTTCATTAAAACCTTTATATTTGTGACCGCTGAACTGACAAGCTGAGAGCTTTGGTTGCATAAACTGTTCATTAAAAAAAAAAAAAGTCTGATGGACTCAATAATTTCAACAAGGAATTAGGCTTCAAGTTTTACAAGATGCTACATAATATTAATGACAAATGTCGTTTTATTATTGAAGTTTAACGCTGATCTTTTTATAGTGAATCTTATTTTTGACGTGTATCTTTTTCATCAGACATCCGTACTTCCTGTGTGATTTGACCTCAGGTTCAATGTGTTTAATTGCTGACAGCTGTTTTAATTAACTTTAACATGATGTTACAGATCATTAAAAAGCATGTAATCAAGCATCAAAGACAGCAAATGCATAAACATTTTATTGTAATTAGATAAGCACTGCTTTAACACAGTGAACATCTACACAACCATATATGGTAAGTGGCTATATCAACTTGTATTTGTTGAAGTGGATGTAAATGGATAGGTCAATGAAGTTTGATTTGGGATCACCTGGCTTAAAGAAGAAAAAAACATTTACAATCTTTACTGGATTGTATTTACAAGAATTGGAGTTCAAGAAATTGATGAAATTTAACAGAAGTATTGTTTAACTGGGCATTTTAATTGAACTCAGAGCTAATAACACACAAATTAAAGTTTGTGTTTACTCACATTGAGCACATTTTTTTATTTCTGTCACTGTTATACCCCCATAATGTGTTACAGAGCACTCAACAGTCAAATGTTGTGTCTTTACGACACCTGTGCGTGTCTGAGTGGCTTTGCGCAAGCTCTTTTATATGCTATACCATCTATACCCTTCAGAATAATGTTTGGTTTGTTGTATGGACTGTGTGCTGTGTGGAAAGTTTAACATACTACTGTGATGGATTCACCTGTCCTTTCACGTCCAAAGATGTTGATGCTGGACTGCTGTGGACTGCAGAAAACAACAATTAGGCAACTTACTCCCACGACTAGATCAATAAAGAAAAAGAAAGTATTTTTATACTTTTGACAAGGATTGTAGAAGTGACTTCATACAATTTGTTGGTAAGATACCCAATATTTTCAGGGTCAGTCCATACATATAATTTTTCTTCATGATAGGACTGTTCCAGGTTTTTAATCAGCAGACTGCAATCCCTACTTGAGTTTCCATATAAATCAGTTTTGCCTCTGAATTTTCTCAATGACATCCTCTGCATGCAAAGGATCGTAAACTAAAAGATAACCTTTCGAGACGTACTGATACCACACAACTGTCTGTGGGTTTTTGGGTGGTTATTATGTGTAGCTGAAAGAACACGATATGACCAGACCGGAACCTTTGAGGCCCTGAATATCTTTTGGCATCTTGATCTGTAGTCTTTTACCACCTGCAGATTTAGGTGACAAAAACTTCCTACCCTCAACAACTCGAAAAGTCACACACTTACATTGAAAAGAATAATGCTTCAGCACAATGGCCTATGAGTTTAACTTTTTTCTAAAATATTGATTAAACTGAAAATATTAGTGTCTGTTTTATAGCTTCATATTTTAACATAGCAGCAGCTCTTTGCAATTAGTTGCATTTAGATGCTATTTACACTAACTGAAAATAGTATGCTACAGTATTATAGTCAGCGGTTCTTAATACCAGTCCTCACATAAATAGTAAGCCTACCCAACCCTGGGGTTTAGACAAATCGTATACAAACGTACGAGTTAGGTTTGGCATAAATTGTCCACCTCATACAAATACGTACATTTTGTTCTGAGATTGTATTGGCATATTCTGATTTGATCTGATCAGAAGGATTAATTGACATAAATGTGTTAATTGAACGATCGTATGTCTTCCAGATTTCACATGCATTATTTCTCTTTGTTAATCTGTGCTAATTTTGCTAATTTACCATTTTCTCGAATGTACAATTTAATCTTATGATCCTATACTAACACATTCAACATCCTGTTCAACATTTTTTATGGTAACAGTAATGGATAATTAACAAAAACCACTTAAAAGGATCGCCTTCAAAACCCACTACAGCGCCACACTACCCTCTAAAGGTGTGATGGTGAACTACATTAAATGTTTTATTTACTCTTATAACAATTCTGATAAGAAAAAAAAATCATAGAAAAAAATAAATAAGGGGTGCGGGTAACCTTTTTTTTGGCTATTATTTTGTCTACACGTCACAAAAACATGATGTTAGAAACAACGCTATTTTTAAAGAATAAAATACTGACTTGCATTCTGTTCTCAGATTTGCATTGTTGGGTAATTATCAAAAAATAATAAAATTATCAAATTGGATGTTTTTATTATCAAATTATAAAGCACAGAGAACTAACACAAAAAAAGTAAATTACTTAGAAATCTTGCCTCCATCTGTTATCTTTAAAGGGGTCATCAGATGCCCATTTTCCACAAGCTGATACGATTCTTTATGGTTTTGATGAAAAGTCTGTAACATTTCTCAATGGTAGTGTAAAACCGCACACTTTGTATCTGTCAAAAACAGCTTTGTTCACTGCGACCCATTTCGGTGCATGTCCCTTTAAATACCAATGATCTCTGCCCACCCCGCCGCTCTCTTTCATGCAATGATGAGCAGTTCTATGAGGGTGTGTCAGCTCCCTGGGACCGGAGATCATGAATCAGTAGATTGTGCACACAAAGTCAGTCACTGGTAGCTTGTTTACTGTACAGTGATAGTGATTTCTTGTTTTCTTTTTCTGCTCGGAAACAGAGCGGCCCGTTATCTTGAGGTTGCACATTATCCATCTCCAGAGTCAGACAGTTGGGGAAGACACTAAACACAGAATTTCTCAAGAGCAATTTTTAAAGGGGCCACAAATCTTACAACTGAAATGATGCTTGTATGGATATGTAATTACATGTAAGCACTAGTGGAGGCAGACTGGGCAAAATTAGACCGCTGTTGTGGTCACACCGCAACAACAGTCATGTCCGTTGTAGACATCACAATCTGTCACAGTCTTTGGTTTCCCATGCAATTGGGCTACTTTATAACTGTTGGTGCTGTTTTTTTTTTTTTTTTCATGTCTGTGGGTTGAAGTGACCCAATTAATTTATATTTTTAGGGGCGACCCCCTTGTAATATGGTTAGTTTGGGCTTTGAGCTACTTTTAAGCAGTTGGCTGGCTTTGTTGCGAAAAACCCTGGCAACCCTTTCCGTCAAGCGGGTAACATTTATATAAGTTTATAAAAACAAACCTGTATAGTATACCAAGAACAAAACATGGGTACTTCACACACATCCACTATAGGTCTTTGATATTTCTCACTAGTTTAATCACATTTTTATTTCTTTGATCTCAAGGCCTGATCATAATGCTGTCCAAGATGCTAGATGAGGGGCTAAAACTATTATTATTATTTTTGCATTGTACATGACTGCAGAGGCTTTAATGTTTCCTCAAGTAAACATGCAGTGCGACTCAAAACAGCATAACATATTTGTCTTACTCGCATTTTGAACTTCTGACCTTTGTCGCCTTCACTGTTAGGCCACGTGTATAATTTCTCTCCATGCTGGGACTGTTCCAGCTGTTTGATCAGCAGACTGCAATCTCAACTTTTTACATAAATCAGTTTTTCCTCTGAAATTCTCAATGATATCATTTGGATAACATGGATTGTAAACTGAAGATTAAAACCTTCAAAATAATATGCACTATCCACCAGCATTACCAAGCTTGAAAGAGCCAGGTAAATGTTTTTAAAACGTTTTTGTTACGTTAACATTTTGTTTTGTAAAATAAAACTGCATGCGCCTTGAGGAAGAATCGAAAAAGATGACTCAGAGTCAGATCTCAGCAGGACATTTATTTAATTATTATATCCTCTATTTTATCAGAAAATGTGTTCATGTGTGCCAATACTACACCCCTGATAAAGGGGGAAAGTAGACATTAATAAATGAAGACAGGATATATCTCAGTACACACACACACACACATATATATATACACACATATATTTTACCAACAAGCTGAAGTAAAGCTCTATAAATGCCAAATAGCCAAAGACTTTATGGTCTGCAAGTTGCAAATTATTATTTCACTGTCTAATAACTGATATAAACTAAATTAATAGTAAGGTACAAGTAGTCAGTGGTAGAAACGTTGTAGAAAAAAAAAACAGCTAACATAGGCAGTTCAGAAACACACATCAGAGTTGTTTGCATCACCAATCTGAATAGATTTGGAATTCTAAAAAGAGACACAGATATGCATAACAAATGTTTTGTTAATAAAATCTAACGTTGTTAATCTTTTTACAAAATCTGTATTGAGCCCATTTTGCTTTCCTGTTGATATTTATAATATATTTCCATACACGTTGAGTTCATCCATGGTGTGTTTAGCTGCATAATTATTATCCTTAATAGAATTCCAGACAAAACAGAGACATCAGTCAATAACATACTTCAATAAGAATTACTCATAAAAGTATTTTTTACTGCACTGTAAGAAAATGTAAATATTATACTCACAGAGCAGGCTTTTGGATCACTGAGGTGCAAGGGGAAAAAAGGTGGACACACCATTTAAATACCAAACATATCTTGTAATTTTTAATAAATTAGATTATAGGGGTTCAAATGTGCTGTACCTCTTTGGTGATGGCATTTGAGGTTGGGAGAAAGGCCTGTTTCCTGGTATTGCAGCTTCTGACCTGAGAACAGATGATATGTGTAAGACAGGAAGGTATTGCTTTGAGTTTTATTAACTTTCCCCCATTCTGTTTGAATTCCACTTTATTTTATTTGCTGTTTGATTTGATCTCCAGATTAATGCCGTCACTGATGACTGCTCCACCATTCACCTGATTTTTGCATGTTGACTAAGAGTAATAAACTTCACTTCAGGCTAAACCATAACTTTTAATATTAGGTACAGAAAATCTGATGATTAAAAATTATTTTATCAAGCAGCAAAGAGCAAGAGAGTGAATGCAAAAATAAAGATAATTTATCTATCTAAAATTGCTTCTTGCATATCATTCAATGAACATCTACGTGGTTAGTGATACTTCAGCTTTTTACACATCTGATTTTTTCAGAATCTATAGCATTTGCTAGCACTTCTCAAAAAGCAAACAACACTTCTTGCTTATACAAAAAGTGTGACGTTTGTCATATTCACTTTAAAGCTACTTGCTGTTTAGTTGAGAAATGATGAGTTTACAGAGTGTACTGTTCTTACTTTCTTTGTGTTTACTTCCGTTTAATTTAATCCGTTTGCAAATAAAATAATAAATTAAATGTAAAATAAATGTAATTGTATAAAATTGTTATGCATATGTAATGCCATTTTTAAATTACATAGTGTGATATAATATATCATCCTTATATCACCCAACTATTATTATGCCTATTATTAATATTTTCAATTTGACCGGGATTCTGAATGCAATTTAAAGTCTAGATGTACAAAGTCTGTAAAGAATGTAAATCCTTTTTTTTTTGTTGAGTGCCTGAAAGTTTGATGCCTGAAAGCTTTTAACAACAATGTGCAAAGCAGTAAAGTGCAAAATAATATAAATTATAACAAAAAAAAACAAAAAAAAGAGATTTAATACATTAATTTAGCTGTGACCAATAAAGACCATTGTGTTGTTAAATTATTTAAATATTTACTCACATGGTAAATATTTTACCTCTAAGAGGTTCAACTGACAAAAAACATTTAAGAATGCCTGGCCTAAAGAAACGTACACAAAGTTACCTTTGTCGCTTCTTGTATATGATGACTCCAGCAATTATACAAGCCAGAACGAACACAAGCAAGGGTGTTAGGATGTAAAGATCAACAGTCTTCAGTCCAGTGAGCACTGGGTCTGCTTCATGAT
>JAUMHQ010000075.1:12092050-12111095 GCA_032361165.1 Enteromius paludinosus | reverse complement strand
TTCATGATACATATCATTGCAAAGCAGCTTTACACCAAAGTAATGTTTTACAGTATATGTAGTAGTAGTTTGTACATTTGACTTGAAGATCCGCTCCAAGTTCCAAGCAAAATCATGCTGCTACACTCCTCGCTCTGCTCCGCTCACATACTCTGCTCCGGATGCATGTTAAGATGCACTTCGGAGTGAGCATTTTGAATGCCATCTTGAGAAGAGACCGATTCAAAGCTCTCAGATCCAGGATGGGTCTCAGCCCAGTGCTCTTTTTGGGCACAATGATGTAGGGACTGTAAAACGCTGACCTCACCTCGGCTGGAGGGACAGGCTTGATTGCATCCCTCGCCAGTAGGACAGCAACCCCTGCACGGAGGACAGCGACATCCGCGTCCGAGCGTACATGGGTATAGAGAATGCCTCTGTACCTGGGCGGGCGCCTGGCGAACTGAATCGCATAGCCGAGGTGTCCCTTCCATATCAACCACTGCGACGGGTTGGGGAACTGTAACCAGGCCTCCAACCAGGTCGCCAAGGATATCAAGGGTATGGAGCACAATATGCTGCAAGAATCGCTGGGCTCTGAGCAAGGGCAGAGACCGTTGTGATCAGTGACTGCATGGAGGTGTTCAAAGTGAAAAGTGATTGTCCCATCTCCTCCGTAAGGTGAATCAACTTCTCCAGTTGCAGTTGGTGAGTGCTCAGAGTGCTCAAAAACAGCCGCTGGATCTGATTCTGGCAAAGTTTCTGTGGTAATGACTCAACAGACGGTAGATCCATTTGCAGCATAATTTATTAAACACCAGGTGAAACAGGCTTGAATCAGAGTAGGCAGGCAATGCAATAAACACAAAGCATAAACAGTACCGGTTCCAGGCAATAGTTCAGGGTATCAGGCAATGAATCAGAGTAGAAAGTCCAGGCAAAGGTCGGGGTATCAGGCGAGAATCGAGGTTGAGAAATAGTCCAGGTAAATCCACAAGTCAATCCAACAATCCACAAGAGAGAACGCTTAGTGATGTTGGTGAGACAAAACTTCGCACTGAATGAAGCTCAGCGTTCGCCTTATAAGGAATAAAGCGCGAAATGGGTCCGAGTAGGAAACGAATATTCCGGCGAAGGTTCCCGCTGATGACGGTCGGACAGAGCCACAGAGGACCGTACTACAACAAAAGGTATCAGGAAGTTGCATGAGAACTTTTATTATGACACACTGCTCAGAAACAAAATAAGTTTTGTTTTCCTCAGAAACTGTATCATGAATTGAGAAATCAATTCACACGATGTCAGTGTGCTATAAAAGCATCCTGTTTAAGTTTCAGTACTCAAAAGTTCCTCATTAGTGCAAAAACAACTCTTATCTGCAGAAGACAGATGCCTACTTTATCACTTTCTCTTTACCTCACCCACCAGTTTGCACATGACAAATAGATAGATGCAAACACAGGAATATTTAAGAAATGATAAAGAAAGTGTCTACAAAAGTATTGACAGCACCACTGTTTTGTGTTTCACAAGTTCCCACTTCCTCTGTAATTAACTGAAAATAATAAGCATGTTTGGCGGACTGTCCGGGGAGCAGGAAGGAAACCCGGTGGACTCAGGGTCCTTGGGTATTTACCCCTTGGAGTCGAGGGCTGCGTTGTGCTCCGACTCCAGCCTGATGCCCGCCTGCCACCCTTGGGAGGAAGTTAGATAACTGGAAGTAGCAGAGTTGGTTAACAATGGTATTAGGCTGGAAGAACTAGGCCTGGAAATCCCCTAATAAAGAAGCCGAAGGGGACAATGGCAAGGAACAAAAACTCATCTGAAGAGAAAACCTTGGGAGGAACCTAGCTTATGAGGGGCCAGTTCTTCTCTGGCCAGGGTCCGATACCCGGCTCCCAATTGGTGTGGAGTGAGGGGTGGCGGAGGGATGTAAAACAAAGGAGAGGTGACAGGAGCATGTGTGGTTGACTGAGCATTTGACAGTGACATGTATCCCGAGCTCAGTGTCTTCAGGGAGGGATGACAGCACAGGTGTGTCAGGTGCTTTTTAACACAGATATTAAATTAGTATGGGAAGTAATTTTTTTTTTATATTTCCTCACCCTGTGTTCCAATGAACACACGGCTGTTGTTAAAGCATTTTTCATTTTCTTTATCTGCTCGAAACCAGTTTGGACATCATCCATCTCCGCAGTGCAGTTTTGCTCATCCGGGTTTCTGAGATTTCTGGCCTTTGAAGTTGTCCAAGACATTGATGTATGGGCCCATATGTACGTTTATTATATAGCAGCTAATACACACAAAGGATAAACAATGCTAAATCAACATTTGGGCAGTGATTTGGGGTGATTTCCCATGTGCTTTATATAGAGTGCCATAGCTCATGCTTTCTTTTCTGTGTGCTCTGTTAAACTGAACTGAGCTGAACAATGACATCTCTGAATTCAATAATGAAATGCCTTTAAAGTAAAGTCATTTTAAATCACTTACACTCTATTTGATACTGTTGAGTGACACAATCTCCATTGTTGAAAGCACTATATAAATTAAGGTGACTTGAATGAAGTCTAGAATGCTAGAATGGAAGGCATGTACTTATCTGTTTTAATGCTATATTTATGTATTCTCACAGAGATACAGAATGCTGGAAAACAGACTGACTATTTCTGAAAGTATACAATCTGATATATTTATTTTGAGCATTTTAAAAACACTGTGTTGAACTTTGTGTTCTTTATTATCATCAGATATTTCCATACATGTTGAGTTCATCCATGTTGGTGTATTCGGTATCAGATTCATGATCCTTAATATGTTTTAGGGGGAAAAAAACAAGCATACATATTTCATGACAGCATTTGAAACCTTTTGAATGAGAATATGTTTACTGTTTATTAATGGTATACTCACTGGGTAGGACTTCGGCTCACTGCAGTGCATGATAAAATATAATTTAAAAAGAATCAACAACAAAAAATAATAATCTGAATTCAATATGGCAACTGGAAAATTAATGTGTATTTTTTTTGCAGTGGTTAAGAAACTTGAACTTAAAGACTAAATATAATTCAAATCGTATTTTGCTGTGTAATGTGGTTTTATGCACTTGTACCTCTTTGGTGACGGCATACGAGGTTTGGAAATAGGCTTGTTTTCTCTCAATGTACATGTATTGCTTCTGCAAAGAGAAAAGTTTTATTGAAATAATATGACTTTAATAGGCCTAATCAAGACTCCTAATAAATATAATCTCATAAATATTAAAATGTGTGTCAGTGTGATTTTATTTTCTTTGGTGGTAAATATTCCATTTGAATGTGTAAAGTAAACTTTTTTATTATTATTAATTTTTGTTTTTTGTTTTTTTTCATGATTGTAGGGTTACTACTGTACTTTGGTGTCAGCATTTAAACAAGCCCTTTACTTTATCTTTTTTCATCACCAAGAATCTGGCTCTTGAATGAATCATCATTTTTAACTAATCAGTTAAAGCACAGATTCTCTGCATGGCTCACTCATAAATACAGTCTTGTTTCTGTCTGATATGTTGTTTTTGAATGAATTGGCTAAATGCATGATTCAACATTTTACCTTTATACATTGTACTTGCCTGATTTCACTCAAGTTCTCCCTGTTAGTCCAAGCTGCTCTTCCCTCAGACCAACTGAATTGCCTTGAGGAGAAATTTAAAACTTACCTTAGTAAAACTTACTAACCCTAACCAAATTTAATGATATAAAGAATAGGTAAGTAAAGAAAATTCTAACCTCGAAAATCTATTCCAGCGTGATCTTCTACATCAGTTTTTTAGAAATGTAAACGTAGTCTGTTAATCAATGTTTTTTTTTTCTTTTTTAAGAGAATTAATAAAGAAAAAGGTGAATATCATACATACCTCTGTTCAAATGGTGTTAATGACCCTTGCATATCACCAGGATGCTGACTACAAGCAGTAATGACAATGTAAGAAACTACAAATACTCATTAATGACTACTTCTAAAATTTCCATTTATGAAGAATTAATGTTAGCCTAAAGTATCAAACACACACAAATAGTTACCGGTGTCGTTTCTTGTATATGATGAAGGCAGTAACTATGCAACTGAGGAGAAGCACAAGTGTTGGAGCTAATATGTAAAGCCCAGTAGTCTTCGGTCCAATGTGTGTCAATTCTGCATCTTTATGGACATGGGCTAAAACATTTAGACAATATTATAATTGAAAAAAGGTCCATGACTTAAAAACTAAACATATATGTGAAAATCACTTACATGCATTTTTATCTTTTGTAGCTGTCACAGTTATGCCTCCATGATATGTTACAGAACACTCAATGATTAAGGTTTCTGTCTTCACAACCCCTGTGCGTGTCACAGTGATTTTCCACAAGCCATCTTTAAAATGCTCATTGTCTATTTGATCAGTTCCTTCTAAACCTGTCAGAGTGATGGTTGGTTTGCTGAATGGACACGTGTGGAAAGCTGAACATACTATTGTGATGGCGTCACCTGTCCTTTCACCTCCATAAATACTGATGCTGGGCTGCTGTGGACTTGCTAAAAATAGCAGAAATGTCACAATTAGGCAAAACTCAAAATTCAAAAAATTTCAAAACTCTAATTAAATGGTCAAGTCAAGAAAATTGGAAGAATAAAAGTATTTATGTACCATCAACTAGAATTGAAGAAGTGACATCATAAAATGCATAGGTCTTATACCCAATATTTTCAGGGTCAATCCACGTGTATATTTTCTCTCCGTGATGTGATGGTTTCAGGTTTTTAATCAGCAGACTGCAGTCCCAACTTGAGTTTCCATATAAATCAGTATTTCCTCTAAATTTCTCAATGACATCGTTTGGATACCATGGATCATAAACTAAAGGATAACCTTTAGAGACCCACTGATACCACACAACTCTATGTGGATTTTTGGGTGGGTTTGATGAGTAGCTGAAAGAACATGGTATCACTAAACAGGAGCCTTTGAGTCCATGAATTTCCTTTGGCATTTTCACTTCCCATCCCAAAGCGTCATACAGCAGAACAACTATGGGACAAACATTAGAGAACATTTATTAATAATGGCAAATTATTATATATACTATATATTTTTTTTTTCTTTCAACTTACTACTGCTATTATTATTTGAATAATAGACTGGACTATCATATGAAAAGAAGCAAACTAAAATATGTCAATATTTCCTGCATTGGTGTTCACGACTGTTGCAAACACAATGCTTTTAGGGAGTAATTATTAACAAGGAAAAACTCAACACTTTTACGCATATACTGCAGCATTTATAATTCTTAAGTTAATGATGTAATTTAAATTAATGAAAAAATGTACAGTAGCAAAATGCAAAAAATAAATAAATAAAAACAAAATAAAATAGAGACTGTACCTTGAAAAATCAAATGAAGTAAGAAATGTCGTGTCATATTCCTGATTGTTGTTGTAACAGATGAAATGCTAACAGCAGGCAACTTAGCGTTCTGACAAGCACGTCTTATTGAAATATCCGTTTGGAGAACTACACTGGTATACCAATTAAATCATGGGGATTTTTGGACTTTTTTCTTTCAATCTTTGGTTGTCGTCAGATGTTCCTTGAAACCAACAGAAACCCACAAACAGAGAAGTGAAAGCAGCTTTGAAATAAATATTATTACTCATGTTTTTTGCTTAAATTTAACTCAGTTACATTTTTGCAAGGACCTAAATATTACTCTTTAAATTTACAACAAAAGAGTTTTTTTATTTTTCATTTAAGTAATGCAATTACTTTGTTTGTTCTTACTTTTTATACACTGACATCTCTCCCGGCCTGTGTTGAGAGAAATTGAGCATATAAGCAGAGGATGAGTTCAATAGTTTTCACTTTTGCTGTAAAGGGGCACTTAAAATAACTCAAAAGTAACGTTAAGTATTACCTTCCAAAAAAATATTCATATTTTACTTTATGGATTAACTCTTTATTTTAATGCATTACTTTTAAAAGTTACTTTTACACTGTTTATTATTGTAATATTATATTTTGAGCTCAACTTTGTTTAGGTTTCAAAGGTGTGGACTTTCAGGATACACATACATAGCCCTAATCAAACAGTTATGAATAATCTGTGATTAAATTATAATGTCCAAACACATGGGCTATAGACAAGATACAGATTTATTAAGAGAATGATGTTTGGTTATAGGTCTTCTTCGTTTTTGGAATGATCATATGTGAGGAAGGAGGAGGTCATGGTTTTAGAAAAGTCTGTTGAAGTTCTTTGTCCTGAGTGGAGAATCACTCCCCTTTCTCTTAACTTATGGCCTCGTAAGCGATGAAAAAAAAAATTGAAATGATTTTAGCAAATGGCTGTTACAAAGAGTGAAAAGTTAAAGGGGTCTGAATACTTTCCGTACCCAATGTATAGGCTACTCCTTCTTCACTTAGGTTTTTTTGTTTAAAACTTTTTTTTTAATTTTAATTCTCATCAGTATTTTAGACAAAAAAAAAATGTCAACAATGTTATCCAAGTAATCTTTGTAACACAACAAATACTGTGATTATGTGAATACTTAAGCCACAAGCCACATATGTATATTTCCTTCTTTTAGAGAATAGAAGCACAAGCATCATTTAAACAATGAATTTCACCCAAAAAAGAGATTTAACAGAATAATGTGTAAAGCATAAAGGAATATCATAGTCGATACAAATTATAAAGTAAAAAAAGACTAATTATGATCTACAGTTCTAAAAACATAAATTCAGAAAATTATCTTTTTGTTATCTTAAAATTTGTGTTATCTTTTTGTTATACAACAATGTTGAGCAGGTGGACAGGATGGAGAAAAGATGTGATCTGGACGCTCAGAGCACAGCTCAAAGATGTAATGTTTTCATCAGGCATTTCCATACGTACCGTCAGAATCATAACCCTTAAAGTAAAATACCAAGAGATACCAAGGTCAGTCATATTTGTATCTTTTTTCATATATTTAAAGCATATTTATGTAAGTTTTCAATGCTGTAAGAAGCAAATGTAGTGATACATATACTCACACGGTAGGATTTTGGCTCACTGGGGTGCATGAGGAAAAATAAGAATGTATAAATCACATAAATATAGACTTTTTTTATAGACCTTTTATTTAAAAATAAAAGAACAAATACAGTGCTCCTGAATCACAACAATTCTACAATTTGTTTTTCTATTGTAACAAACAATTTTAAAGATCCAAGGCCAGGAATCTTGAAGTGACGTGGGGACTTTTGCTATGACACACTGCATTCACAAGGCTACTGTTATTTTGCTGTGTAAAATGAGTAAAATTAAATGAAACTTTGAGGGACTCGCATGTCATTCATATGCACTACTTTGGTGATGGCATAAGAGGTTTGGAGAAAGGCTTGTTTCCTGACAGTGTACACGTGTTGTTTGCCCTGTGAAGAGAAAAGGTGATGTGACTTTAGGAAATATATTTGTCTTTTTTTTTCTCTAAATGCTAAAATGTTAAATTACTTATAAATTTACATAAATTACTTATGCTAAATTCATGTGTAATATGCAAAGACAACTATGAGTCAGCCATTCTTTTAGTGCTTTTATTATCTTTTTATTATATAAATTAAGGAAATATTTATCTAACAAAATGGTATTATTATTATTATTAAAGTATAAAGTACTGACATGTATTCCACTCTCAGATTTGCCTGGGCTCTGGGTGATTGGTGTCTACAGCAACAAAAATCAGAGCATTTTTTATTTTATGTATCTAAGAATAAAACACATAACACATTAAGTAGAATACTGCTTACCTAGAAAATCGGCTCCATATGCTCTGTCTGTTAACAGATTTAACATTTGTTATGAAGTAATGTTTAAAATGTATGATTATTTTTCTAACAATATTAATAGTTTTATAATTATACTTTTAACCTGCCTTTGTTTCGGCTTTGGTGGTCTTTCAGGAGCATTTCTGTAAATAACACTAATTAGTGGATTGGAGACAAAGACCAACCAATATGCAACAACAAATATGTGTAAGCAATACTGATCAGAATACAACAGTAATTACCTTGAAAATCGTCTCCAGAAGCTCAATCTGTTAAAAGATGTGACATTAAAATAGGGATGTAATGTTTCTGTAACTTTGTGTAGTAAATAAAGTGCAGAAATAAGGAGGTTTACATGGAGTTTTAACAAACACGGGAAACTATACTGAACATGTAACGATTTATAAACTGTGATTAATTTTTAGAGCAATATCTGTTATCTTATATTTTCCACCTGCCTTTGTCCAGCCTTTGGTGGTCTTTCAGGAGCATTTCCAGTCCAAGCTGCTCTTCCTTCAGACAAATTAAATCGACTGGTGGAGAGTTTTTAAATTTAGTGTCAAGACCAAATACAAAGATACAAAGATAAGTTTAATAAATAAAACTTTAACCTTGATAATCTGTTCCAAACTGATCTCCTACATCAGGGGATGGGGTTAAAATTGCTATTAGATAATGAAAGTTTTTAACATAAATGAATGTGAAAACTGATGAAATAATGTGTCATACATACCTCTGCTCAGATTGTGTATGTGACTTTTGCATATCATGACGAGGCTGCCTAAAATCAATAATGAGAATGTAAACTGAGATATTGTTGATGTTGAGTGACAAGCAGATAAGCAGTGAGGGATTTAGAGAGAAGCATTGCAATTGAATTTAACTGAACATTGTTTCATCAAACGTTATTTGATGTTAGGCCAAACCTTTTTAAAACCTTTAAAGGATTAGTTCACTTACAAATTAAAATTTCCTCATAATTTACTCACAACTATAGCGAAAACGATATAGTTGAAATCAGTTTCAGAATAGTTATTTTCAGCTGATGAATGACAGCCAATCAGAATCTGTCCTGTTCTCATGAACTCGAGACTTTAAAGCAGCAGATGTGTGTGCATTGAGAATAAACAGACGATATCGTCTGGTGTGGACGCTAATATTGTTATCTTTATAGCTATATTCATCATTATCATGCTTGGTGTGAACGGGCCTTAATCATCGTCTGGTATCATTTATAGCCCTTTGAAGCTGGACTAAAAATTTCAACTATTTGGAGTCCATTGAAGTACACTTTATGGATTTAAAAAACATTAATTTCTTTTCAACTGAAGAAATAAATTCATAAACATCTTGGATGACATGGGGGTGAGAAAATTGTAAGGACATTTGTATTTGTTCAAATTATAATAAGTAAAAAAGCAATTTAAGCCAGTGGTGGTGCTGTGTCCACAAAAATGACATTAAAATTGTTTCAGTTCCTCAAAGCTTGTCTGAGATACAAGCTCACTTTCTGACTTTTCTTACGGTTTGAGATACAGAACACAAAAGTTGATACATAAAATTCTGAAGGATAAGAATAATCCATACAAAGTTACCTGTGCCGTCTCCTGCATATCAAGACTCCAGCAAGCACACAAATGAGGATGAACACAAGTGAGGGAACTAAGGCATAAAGCCCAACAGTCTCCAATTTAAGCCTTTTCACTCCTATTATAAAATTTTACAGGATTAATAATTGTATTTTACTGGATTTCTATATGAGCAGTCACATTAAAACACAGACAAATGCACAAGCTGGTATCATTAACACAAGTCTGTACTTACTTCTAATACTGAGGAAGGCAGTATTTTCTTGTGTTTTACCGCCCCAAAATTTGGCAGTGCAGACAATTTCATCCGCCTGTTCATATCCAGTTGGAATAAAGGTCACAGCCGACACTGTTTCCCAGACGCCTCCTCCCATGTGATTGTGGCTGATAGTTTCTCGGGCTGTTGGGACACTCCAGGTGATTTCAGGAGGGTGAGAGGAGCATGTGTGGTTGACTGAGCATTTGACAGCGACATGTGTCCCGGGCTCAATGTCTTCAAGGAGGGATGACATCACAGGTTTGTTGGGGGCTTTTTAAGACAAAGACATTAAATTAGTTTTGGGATGGCGTACATTTTCAAAAGTATGTAAACCCAAGTAATAATATGTGGTTATATTTCCTCACCCCGCATTATAATGAACACACAGCTGTTGTTGAAGCTGTATCTCTCACTTTCTCTTTCTGCCTTGAAGCAGAACGGCCCGTTGTCGTGAGTCTTGACATTATCTATCTCTACAGTGCAGTTCTGCTCATCTGGGTTTCCGAGGAGACTTGTGCGGCCTTTGAAGTTGTCCAAGACATCGACTGGGTCGGTGTGGAACATGTAGCCACCTTTTCTGGTGACCCAAAGAACCCGAAGACGAGTGAGATATTCTTCATCTGTCTTGAAACTGCACGGTATTACCACACACGATCCAGGCACTGCAGTGATCTTAGGTATCACATCTGCCACATACTGGAAATAGGCTAAATTAAATAAAATGTGTGATTATTATTACAGAACTTACATTTCCAAAATCATATGAGTGGAATTCAATAAAGAATGCAATAAAGCACCAATAAGAGCAGCTTCAGAAGGGAAAACATACTTTCATTCAGGATTGGTTCTGCTGGTTTTTGATATTCTGTAAGAGAATTGGTGTAAAACATAAGTGAACTGTAGCAAAACATATAACATTGCTATAATAAGTAGACATAAATAACACAATGTTAAAATGTTAGTTACCTTGTACACGCAAAACAACATAAGCTTCAGTGTTTCCTTCGTAATGTTTTGCATTGCATATTAGTCTCTTGCCATTGTCTTCTTTAGAACCAAGAAAGGTTATATTGGAAAATGTGATCTGAAAAGGATCTGAATCGGAATGCTTTTTGTTCCATGCCGAGACCTGCATGTAATCATAGTTCCATGTGATAACTGGATTTTCTTTCTGGCAGGAATGGTAGATGGTACAAGTGAAGTTCCTTGCGACGCCTTCTGTGACATCTGCCAGTTCAGGCTCAACTGATATGTTATGATGAACACCTGGAATTAAATGCAATCTTGTAACAACTTCTACTGTGATATTTAAAGTGAACTTACTGCAACATATTTGTTTACTCACATTTTGAATTTTTGACCTTTGTAGAGGTCACTGTAATGCCACCATAATGTGTTACTGAACATTTAATAGTTGAGCTTTCTGTCTTTACAACGCCTGTGTGTGTCAGAGTGGTTTTCCACTGGCCGTCTTTAAGAGACTCATCCTTTGTTTCATCAGTTCCTTCTATACCGGTCAGAGTGATGTTTGGTTTTCTGTATGGACATGCGTGGAAAGCAAAACACGCTACAGTGATGGTATCACCTGTTCTTTCACCTCCATAAAAACTGATGCTGGGCTGCTGTGGAGTTGCTTTAATTGACAGAAATATTAGAATTAGGACAGTATATAATGTTTTAAAAATTTATACTGATCCCAAAATGATTGTACCATTTTTATAATTATTATTATTATTTCACATTTCTTTATTTATAATTATTTTAAATTGCTTTCTTGTTTATATATTTAAATATACAATAAAAAAAATGTAGATTCAAATATATGTTTTGGGCAAATGGAGTTGCCCTTTATTTTTTAAATGTTATTTAAACAAATAAATTGGTTAAAAAGCGGTTAGTTTGGGTTTTGGGAGTATTTAGTATTATCATTACTGGCTACAAAATAATGTACTACAGCTGGACAATTATAGATATCATGGATGAACAATATTATTCCAAGAACATTTACATACCATCAACAAGAACTGTAGATGTAGCATCCTCATTTTCATATTTTTGCCACACGATATTTTCAGGATCAATCCTAGTGTATAATTTCTCTCTATTATGGGAGGGTTCCAGGGTTGTAATCACCAGACTGCAATCCCAGTCAGATTCTCCATATAAGGCAGTTTTTCCTCTGAATTTGTCATTGACATTGCTTGGATGCAAATCATCATGAACTAAAGGTAAACCAGAGCCCCGCTGATACCACACAACCCTACGTTTGTTTCTAGGTGGGTTTTTTTTATAACTGAAAGAACATGGTATGACTAAACAGGAACCTTTGAGGCCGTGAATGTCTTTTGGCATACTCACTTCCCATCCCAAAGCATCATACAGCAGAATACCTATGGTACAATTGGAGAAAATTTCTTTACATTTTCTATATTTTCTCCTTTCTGTCACGAAAACAATTAAAAATCTCTATTAAACATCAAGTTTTTAGCTTGTATAAACATACTGTTACTGTACGCAAAAAAAAAAAAAGTTTTGAAAGTAAAGTAATGTGTTTTGTTAACCACAACATTGCAACAAGGTGCATTTTGAATGGTAAATATTCATAGAAAGTAAATCAATAGAAGTTTTAAAAATTTATTTCAGTGTGTAGTTTATAAAACGTAACAAAAAAAAACCAAAAACAAAACTAATGCTTACAAAGAACTCACGTTGTACTTGCAAAGTAACTAAAGCTTCGATTGTCTTTCCAGAAAATGTTGCAGTGCATGTCAGCTTCTTCCCATTATCTCCTTTTGCAGCCAGAAAGGCAATGTTGGAATAGCTCATCCACTTTGAACCAAAAGGTGTTTTTCCCTTTGTTGTGACCTGCATGGTGTTGTAGTTCCATGTGATGACTGGATTCTCATTCTGGCAGGAATGGTAGACGCTGCAAATGAAGTTCTTTTTAACGTCCACTGTGACATCTGCTACTTCAGGTTCAATCGTTATTTTATCAAGAACACCTAAAATTGAATTGTGATATTATCATAGGTTACAATGTGACATTTAACGTGAACTTACACTTAGTAGCATACAAAGCAGTTTAGTTTTTTGTTCACTCACATTCTGCCCTTTTGTCTTTTGCAGCTGTCACTGTTATACCACCATCATGTGTTACTGAACACTGAATAGACAATCGCTCTGTCTTTACAAAACCTCTGCGTGTCAGAGTGATTTTCCACAGGCCGTCACCAAGAGAATTATGACTTATTTGATCAGATCCTCCTATACCGGTCAGAGTGATGGTTGGTTTGCTGTATGGACACGTGTGGGTAGTTGAACATACTACTTCGATGGCGTCACCTGTCCTCTTACCTCCATAAATACTGAGTTTGGGCTGATCTGGTCTTCCTATGGTGGACAGAAACATTAGAATTTGTACATGATATGCTTTTAAAAATATTTAAGTATTTTTTTATATTTTGATACTAATAAATATTTATTTCACTGCATTAGAATCAAAACCAACATGCATCTGCAAACAATTAGTTTCAAAAGTAACTTCACTTTTCTGTTTTCTTTTTTTTATTATTATTATTATTATTATTATTATTATTTGTAATGATTTGGTCTCAAGCTCAGTTTTCAGAGATGTTTTTTTACATCCCAGTTTCACAGACGAGGCTCAAGCTTGTCCTAGACTTAAATGTATGTTTGAGCTGTCTCAACTGAAATCATCTTGCTCTGACATATCTTGAATTAGGACTCACAACTGTAATGTTTTCTTCTAAGGCATTTTTGTAAAAGTTAAATGTCTTATTTTAAGGCATAGTCCTGGCTTAAGCTAAGCTACATTTGTGAAACTGGGCAATAATTCTGTAAATTATTATTATTATTATTTTTGAGCATATGCATACTTTTTTGGGGGCTTTATTTTAAAATGTTTAAATAAACTAGCTAGAAGTCTATTTGGAAGACACATTTTATTGTGTCTCTTGTTCCTGAACACACCAAAATTTACTATACGGTTAAACAATCACAGATATTACAGTGATATACAGAATACTATTCCAGAAATATTTACATACCATCGACAAAAATTGTAGAAATGACATTATAAAATTCGTAGGTTCTCCATCCAACATTTTCAGGGTCAATCCAAGTGTATAATTTCTCCAAATTATGGGACCATTCCAGTGTTTTAATCACCAAACTGCAGTCCCAATTCGATTTTTTATATAATTCGGTTCTCCGTTTGAAATTCAAAATGACATCATTTGGATACCATGGATCATAAACTAAAGGATAACCTCTAGAGACATACTGATACCACACAACTCTATCTGGATTACTGGGTGGGTATGATGAGTAGCTGAAAGAACATGGTATGACCAGACAGGAACCTTTGAGGCCGTGAATGAATTTTGGCATTTTCACTTCCCATGCCAAAGCGTCATACAGCAGAACACCTGTGGGATGAAAGTCAGAGAACATTAAGTGGAAGTCTGTTTTTGGTTTCAATTAACATATTTTTCATTCGAAGTAACTGAAAGGCTTTAATAAATGTCATCATCAAATAAGTCATCATAATTTAAACTTTAAAGAAATATAAATATTTCATCAACACACTGATCCAAAAATCTAAGATTTTATAATGTACTGTTTATGCTTTTGCTTTGTCTTTCACTCTGCAGCTCCTCAAGAATGCTTGTATTTCAGTGTCATCATATAGATATTCAGATGTTTTTACATGCATTTTTGTTGGCACATGATATTTATTGCCTTGACTACTACAGGTGAATTATGCAAATATGATGCCATCATTTAGCCACGGGAACTCTAGGGGTGCTGAAGGTGTTGCAGCACCCCCCATTCCTTAGTAAAATACTGTAACTAGCACAAGAAAATGCAACAAAATTAACACAATAAATAAAATAAAATACATACGGTAAATATCCTGACCTGAAAAAAATAAATAAATAAATAAATAAATAAACAGATTCAATACCTTGTAAGAGCAAATGAACCAGCAGAGCTCCCACCATGTTCACAAGATTGGTCTTAAGTGAGAAAAAAATCTTTTTATGTGTACAAAAAAAAAACTATTCAAAATGAAGTAAAGATTTTTTTTTAATCAATGAAAATATCACCCAAGGGACATTTAGGGAGCACAGTTAAAATAAATTTTAAATGATCAAATCCTGCTCACATTAAAGCATAAAATCACAGAAATACAATCTTTTTTTCATTCTTACCTTTTTGTTCAAGTTTCAAGTTGGTTGGATAGAAAAAAAAAAGAAAAAACCTACAAAATTTACTTTAAAATGCAGAGAGCAAAAGACGAAAATGCGTTTATTGGAAGTATACAAGATATAAGAGGAATATTTACACTGTTAATAAAACAGAGGAGTGAAAGAGAAGGAAGGATGTATACTCTTTTTCAGTCTTTTTTTTCAGCCACTGCTATTTATAAACAAATTTCGGGAGGAGCATGTACAGATTAACCACAGCTGCCGCCGATTTCACTATTACCTGCTTACCCTATCAGAGCCAAGAGGTTTCCCTTTAAATACTGCAAACTCCCCTTTCCTGGTATCTGAGTTCTTTGCATCCCTACACCGCCTTGACATATTAAACTAGAGATTGAGTGTCGGGCATCCAGCCAGAGAAGAACTGCCCCCAGCTAAGCTAGGTTTCTCCCGAGGTTTTTTCTCCCACGCATGGAGTTTTGGTTCCTTGCCACTGTCGCCTTAGTTGGGGACACCTAATTTCCAGTAATTATCGTCATCAGGTTTAGAGTTTGTCTCTGCATTTTAATAAACAGCTTACTTCGTATCTATCTTTTTCTCCTATTCCATTAACGGCCAAATGCTTCACTGGGGCCTGCATTGCCAGAAAAGCTATTCAAGCAATCTATTGACTCATCTCACTTTCCTCCCGGGGGGCACATGGGGATCAGGCTGGACTCTGGCTCTGCCCAGCCCTCGCAACTTAGGGTTTAAAATCCCTAGGGCTTGGTGAGCCTGCTGACAGCACACCAGACATGCTTGCAATATTTGTTTACTAATGAGGAAGTGAACAAACGTTTACCCACTTTTTTTTTTTAATAACTTGAAAATGATGTGCTCGATAAAGCATGGCGACCTCTTTGCAAATTTAAAGAAAAAGAAGAAGAAAACACCAGCTACCATCAGCTGTGGAAATTTAATTACATTAGCTGAAATATCCTTAAATCAAGCATCTTAAATACATTTTAATACCTTTTTAGCACTTAGAAAGTTTTGACATCTGTCACTGATTTATGTTTTAGGGGTATAAGATAAAAATTAACTGGTCTACGTTTACCAAAAGCATTAAAAGCCTAAGTTGAAACAATTGCACAAATTATCTTAGAATTGCAGACTGTTTCCCAAAAGTATCATACAAGTGCTCTGCAGTAATTGTACATAAAGCTTTAAAAAGGTAAAAAAGTGCATTGTAGGGAGACAGACATGTACAGCCACCTGCAACACAAATAGAAAATTACACTAATATTCTAGTCTATTTACATTATTTGAATCATTAATAAAATTATTCAGGCTTTAAAATTAAATATGAAGTAATGCATTGATAGAGCCTGGGTTTGGGGGAACCCAACTGTCCAGCAGGAACGGTTGCAGCTGGATACATGATGGACTGGTGGGAGAAGTGGCACGTTGTGTGCCTGGCCGCTCTGTCCCTGAAGGATATTGAAGATATTTATATATTCTAAACAGGTTTTCTGCTGATTGGATTAGGTGGGGCCCTGGGGTATCGACGATTGGTAAAAAGCGGCCAGTAAAGACCCCACAAAGCTGGCCGGCTGAAATGAAATGGTGAGCAGAGCTGTTAGCACTCAGACTGTGGTTTTGGACCACAAATTGGAAAACATCCTGGAGAAACTAGTGGCTATGCAACGGGATTTGGGCAGACCGGGAGACCAGTGACAGACATTAGATTTTTTGGCTTCTCCGCTTCTGGCCTTGGCCAAGGCCGTTGCTGGAGACAAAACAACTTCCCAAAGAGAGCAAGATAACAAGACTCATCATGTGGAATTCCTCCTCTCTGCTCGAAGGACACCTGTGGCGGACTGTTCAGACTGTTCACAAGCTTAAACATCAATTAACTTAATTTTACTACATGTACCAGTGTATATGTAACGATTGTACAATCACACGCCAAGGACCTGGGCGGGGTTACACATGACAGGAGCACATGAGGGAGAATGAATTAAAACAAAACACGAAGCACATGGACGTGAAATGAAATGAAAACAACAAAAGACAGATGGAACGCCCATGAACGTGACATAGCCCCCCCTCAAAGGGCGGCTTCCAGACTCCCAAAGGACTGGACGAGAGGACAGTGGTGCAAGAAAAACAACAACAAAAAAAGTCAATAGTGCAGGGGTAGGGCGGGTGGGTGCTCTGGAGGCGTCCTGCAGATCGAGGCGGGGCTGCATGTGGGGCGGGGCTGCACGTGTCGCCCCACCCACATGCATTCCCATTGGCTGTAGCTAAATTAATAATGTTGACATAAGGTAACTCCCACAACATTGGTGGCAAAGTAATAACGTTAAAACTTTCATTTCCGGTCTTCATTGCTGGGTGGTGAGTAGGTGCACCTGCTACATTTTATGTGTAAATTGTTCATTTACGTTAAGCGAGTTTTTTTATGTGTGTGTGTAATGTGTTTAATTAAAATGCTGGCGTTAATTCTGTAACTTAGCTGTGCTCAGTGTGTAGCACTTCAATGTCGAGCATGGATCAGATCGATCCCTCATGGCAAACGGCTAATATATTTGTGCTTTTTAATGCATTTGTTTGTGCTGCTCTTGCAGCGCAGCAGACTCTGGAGGGCGCTCTTGCAGACTCTGGCAGCTCGGGAGCGTGGAGTGGATCTGGCGGATCGGGCCAAGGCATATCATCATCCACCTCTGCTGTAGAAGTAACTCCTCCTCCGCCTCGGAGCTGTAATGGCGGCTCGATATCCGAGTCCGGAGATGGCGGCGCACGGGTCCGCGAGGACGGATCCATGTCCGCAACAGGAAATGATGGCGCATGGGGCCGTAATGGCGGAACGATGTCCGCGACAGGAGATGACGGCGTGCGGGGAATTAATACCAATCTCGGCCGATTCTGGGGTTGCGGACACGTACTGTAGTCCGCTGAGATGCACGCATTCCCGGAAGCGAACGCCATCTCTTTCATCGATCCGGGTAATGTCTGTAATGATAGCAGCTGTGTGAAGTCTCGCGCTCTCGCTTCTTTGTGGGCAGGCAGGGCATGCAGGCAGAATTAACTTTTAACTGGAACATTTATTTAAACAAACAAAACGCAAGGAGCAGTGCAAGGACATACGAGCATAAATGAAACGTTAATCCCGGATAACACAGACTGAACAGAACCAGGTTAAATACAAAAACTAATTAGACACAAACACAAGGCACCTGGGAAGACAATCACAAGCTAAGGACCTGGGAGGGGTTACACATGACAGGAGCACATGAGGGAGAATAAATGAAAACAAAACACGAAGCCAGATGGAACGCCTGTGGGCGTGACAGTATATGACTAATAGATGCTTCAATACAATACAATCTTTTATTTTGTTTGATTTATATTCAGATGTAATATTTTTAGTACTCTCCAAAATACATACGTGCACATTTTTAATGTTTGGAAGTGAAACTGTATATATTTATATATAACTGCTGCATAATTAATAACGTTTCTCAGAAGTAGTCACTAAATATTTTTTTCCTAGAAACGAAATGACACAATGAAGAGGTCGATTTGACATTTTCTTTTTAGGGGAGAATGTGTATATTTATTGTGCCTAAACTAATTCTTACTTCTGCTTTACTCTTGTCTCTGGACTCTTTCTTCCACTTCCTGCTTTCTTGCTTGTTTTCTCCCTCTCTTTGCATTACAAATACGTATATCTTACTTAATTGAAGTTTTTCTGCTGATATTAACTCCTTCATTCCTTGTAAAATAATTTGGAAATAAATCTGCACTTTAGTATACATCAGTGAATAAAACGCATCTTAATTGTGTTTACATTTATTTCCTCTTACCTACATATTAACTTTATTATTTTACTATATTAATCTTTTTTTTTTTTTTTTTTTTTATAAATTTGTTGTTCCTTCTAAAGCTTTTCAACATAATCATTGTTCATCTGCCTGGATCATGTATTAGATCCGTAGTTGCATAATTAATTAGATAACTAAACATGAACAAATATTTGTTTTGTAGTACAGTAGTGACTTTATACAGTAGTGTATATCGTTTTTTTTTTTTTTATTATTAGTATTTCAGAAGCAGAAAGCAGGCTCAAAAAGAAAGCCTATTCTTGCCCATGACAAAAGTAAGAAGATGCCCT
>JAUMHQ010000075.1:12043663-12058862 GCA_032361165.1 Enteromius paludinosus | reverse complement strand
ACAGAACCTTCTGAAAAACATCACGTTCCACTTCCTATTTTAGACTATTTTCTAAAGAATGATGCTGTTTTAATCAGAATTTCGTAAAGGAACCGGATGGACTCCTTCGGTATTAGATCTTAATTTATTAGGCTTCTATTACGGTGCCAGAATTTGTATGAGAACACTTCTCTCCAATCTCTCTAAGATAATCAAAAAAGAATTTTATGGATTTTACGCTGACTTTGCTTGAAAACATAAGCAGCATTTGGGAATTTACAGATATTCAATAGTACTGAAGACTTGATTGTTTGCCCAAAAATGGAAATTTAAAATGCACTCACGTTCAGGCCATTCAAGATATAGATAAGATTGTTTCTTCATCACAAGAGGCTGTTTAACTTTAAACCACTGGTGAGCAAGTAATGCTGTACAATCAAAGAAAGAAACATTTTAGATTGCATGAGGATGAGTACATTTCATTTTTTAAGCCTGACTACAGAGATGTATGACAGCCAGTTTCCGCCCTTGAATAAAACATAAATATTTTATTGCGACTTTTTAAATCACAATTGTGACTTTTTTTCTCAGAATTGCGATTTGCAACTGAGTTAAAAAGAATTGCGAGAGGTAAAGTAAGAATTGCAAGTCATAAACTCTCAATAGTGAGATATTAAGTCAAAATTGCGAATTATAAAGTCTCAATTGGAAGATATAAAGTCAGAATTGCGAGTTATATTCTGACTTAATATGATGCAATTTTGACTTTTGTTCACATAATTATGACTCTATAATGCGAAATTGCGAGTTTACATCTCAAAATTCTGAGAATTGCAAAATAAAAAGTCGCAATAACCTTTTGACTTTTTATCCACAGGCTCCCTTGGATACGCTTTATACTGTATGTAAAGGGGAAGGATGCAATGTTAAACTTGGCTTCATTGGAAGATTTCATTGTGCACTACAGCTGAGAAAGCAGAAATCCTTACTGCTGATTTAAGCGAGTATTAGTCAGTCTCAGAAACATCCGGTGGCTGCGTATTGGTCGCATTAGAGCACAATATAATAATAGAAACGCAGCCTCAGTTCTGAGAAGCTCTAGAAGACCCTCTGTGGTGTTGTCTTACCAATCGTAGAGTGCTCAGGCATGCACTGATCAGAAATAGCACGTTGAACCAGGACACCTTTCACTTTGAGACCACACTGCATTGGTTTTATTATGTAAGAGGCACAATATATAAGAGGATGGAATATTGCACATTTTGGGTTATTATTTATAAAAAACTGACACACTATGACACAATAAGTAAGGGAGGGCTATTTGAGTTGCTTTTTAAGAATATGAAATGACTGACCAACACTTCTTGGGGAAAGGGTACTGTAATTTTGATGCTGTCCACTGATGTCTAGATTATATTTAGAATTTTGCACAGCGTGTTTATTATGTTTTAATTAATGTAGCAATATGTTTGTGTTCATGTCATTCATGAACCTGTGAGTGTGTGTGTGTGAGTGAGAGAGAGAGATTTATTTTAAGATAACTGTGACATTTAAGCTGTTAGTTTCTAGTGAGTCACTTCATGAAGAATAGACTTGTGCATTCTAGCCTAGTCTATAGAGTTAATTGCTCTGTTAAATGTTTTTTGTGAAATAAAGTGTTAAAATGACTTTTTCTGCTATTTATTCTAAATAATTGGTTTCACTGTTCCAGCTGAGATATGATGCATTGCTCTTTCCTTGATTTGACTGCATAACAAAAGTATTAGCTGTGCAACTTAATTTCACTTAATTTGTTCACGTTTTGATCGTTTGCTCAATATTCAATATTTAATTACTAACTGAAATAAAATACCACAATTATTGTTTGAAATTCTCAAATGCATATTTTTACAGTTATAGGAAATATTGCTGTAGCTATATAAATTAATTGAGACTTAAATTGCCATTTAAATTTCAATCCTGGCTGTGATGTGTGGCAAAAAGCACCACAAAAAAGATTGCTGCACTTGAGTTTGTTTCGTATTAAAAGAAGACTGAATAACCCATGAATGGGTTACACTGCCCTGTTAGGAGCTGGCTGTTACTTCGCTGTGCCTTGCTCTGAATGGCAGACGTTTATCTGGCGAGGCTGGAGCACATGAGATCTGCAGCCTGGAACTTTCTCTGCACTGCGAGGTCAGGTGACTTCATGCTGGAATCTCTCCGGCCGCCCGTGGCTATATACACACAGGAGTCCAGGTCTTCTGCAGTGCAGGAGTCCAAAGGCACCAGGACCAGCTCTAGGCTGAGGGCAGACCCCGTTCTGAGGGAAAGGACACACGTTACACTCCATTACCTCTCAAACTTTTGCAGTAAGGTAAAAGCTTTCTTTAAGGCTTGATTGCAAGTAGCCTGGCTGTTCTGCTTGCTTCTGTCTGTTTTATATTTTGACTGTTTTGGAAATCCTGCGTGGAACATTTTTTCATTTGTTCTGATGTGCAAAGAAGAGATGTTGTGTGTCCTAGAGGAAATCCCACATTAAACGTACAATGACATAACTTTGGGACCAGGAAGGAATTCCTGTAAAACATTTTACTTCAGTGCCTTATTAGAAACTTGACTTCGAAATGGATAAAGGAGACATCCAAGGTGTTCTGGGGTAGTGTAATAAGGAGAAACACGTTTAGGCTTGGAGGACACCGTTTAAAGTTCAGACACACCTACTGGTTCTTTATTATTACCCTTTTCACATTTTACAATAATGGTAAAGCAATCAAAACTATATGAAATAACACAAAGGTTGTATGGGAAATAAAGCATTATTTGCAACAAAATCACAGACACTGGAAGATAATTAGATATATTTACTTAGTATAATTTATTATAATATATATGGCCCATTATTCTGAGAACTACAGACTAATTTTGCCCCCTCACATCTGCCACACATGCAGACACAGCAAATTATGTGGAATTAACTAAAAATTAACTTCTCCAATGTGCTCTTGTCTCATGACAACAGCTGTTTTGTAAGAAACAACCTGCTTCTTTGAAACACTTTTTTTTTCTTCTGAGGAGTGTCCTAAAATCCTTTATTTGATTTGATCTGTAAACGTCCTGGTTCCACTTGTATAATGACCATTTGGTTTTGCATTTCATTTCACAATATTTCTATAAAGGATAAAAAATGCTCGATCTTTAATATGAATTATAATAAAGAATTACTAGTAATTATTAAGTAAGCAGAGCCCACTGACAGAGCTTCTCAGTTGCTGGTACACACACTCATGGCATGAAGCCAAGCAGGCAATCTAGTGCTTTCTAAAGCAGGCAGCTAGGGTGGCACCACTGCAGAACAAATTTCGACATAGCTGGACACGTACCCCATTTAAACTACCCCTTTTTTATTTACTTGTATTATCTAAAAAGGAAAAAAAGTTTAATTCATTTTTATTATTAAAAAAGAAGAAGAAAAGAAGAAAAGAAAAAAACTATGTGAGGGAACATTGTAAATTTGGACGGTTACCTTACCACGCATTGTATTCCCTTTTTCCTTCAACACGTGAGTAAGACTATTAGGTGAGGTTTCCTGTTCATTAGCTGAAAAACAACATGCAGTAAATTTTAAAACTGCTTCCACAAGACAGTGTGCTCATAATTAAGATAATGCATTAAAATAACATAACATGACACACATATTTCCAACATCAAGCAGTAAAACGAATTGTTGATACAGCTAAAAATAGCTAGACGCTGAAGACCGGAAGCTATTCCCATAATTTACAAATGGCGGTGCCCATTTTTACAAAAAGGTGTGGTTTTATTAGAGTGGAAATGTTCTTATTCTTACCTTTGTAGACCAAAATATTTATCCAGGAAACAATTACAAATATAGGCCTACAAAGAAAGAGAGCCGTGCTGCTTTCGTCCAATCAATGACACCGCAAATATGCAATTAAGAGAGTTAACCAACGGTTTAGTAATGTGTAGTGTTAAACTGTTAGGCTTAAAATGTCCCTTTCTCACTTGAAAATTAAACAGTTGGATAATTTGTGCAAATATCTGCATTCTTTTTTGTCATTATTATGATACTTATGGTCATCTGGTCCAGGCAAGATGTCAAAAGGTCCAGCAGTGGGTATTGATCTTGGCACCACCTACTCCTGTGTGGGAATCTTCCAGCATGGTAAGGTGGAGATCATCGCCAATGACCAGGGAAACAGAACAACCCCCAGCTATGTTGCTTTCACTGACACCGAAAGACTGATCGGAGATGCAGCCAAGAACCAAGTAGCCATGAACCCCAACAACACAGTGTTTGGTAAGGCAGCTCATGATGCATTTTTCTCGAGGAAAAGAATGAAAGATTGACATTGACACTTCTGTTCTCCATTAGATGGCAGTGTAGTTAATATAACTATAATACTAAAAGTCAAATGTGACACACTAGCATAAACAAACAGCAGATATTTTTTTTTCTCTTTTGTAATTTGTCTTTTGCATACACCTTGCATACAGATGCCAAGCGCTTGATTGGTCGTCGTTTTGATGACCCAGTGGTTCAGTCTGACATGAAGCACTGGCCCTTTAAGGTAATCAATGATGGTAGTAAGCCCAAGGTGGAAGTGGAGTACAAAGGAGAGATAAAATCCTTCTACCCTGAAGAAGTGTCCTCTATGGTCCTCACTAAGATGAAGGAGATCTCTGAGGCTTACCTGGGCAAGGTGAATAAAACTATGCCAAAACACTATTTATAAGCCATTTTAAATATTTTACATTTATTTTTAGCACCCTTTCAGGCCCATTTGTTTTACATATAACATGCACTCAAGTAAACAGGAAATATATGGCATATCTTCCTTTAGATCATATTGTCATTAAGTTTGCAAGAGAATGTGTGATGTATGAGATCTGAATCAAAGATTTGTGACTTCTAGGCTATGAGGATGTGGTAGACATTCTGAAAGTACTGGAAAACATTGTCAACTGTTAAAGTAACATTTATTTTGAAACAATATATACAGTGGGTACGGAAAATATTCAGACCCCCTTAAATTTTTCACTATTTGTTATATTGCAGCCACTTGCTAAAATAATTTAAGTTCATTTTTTCCCTCACAGCACCCCATATTGACCAAAAAAACCCACACAGAATTGTTGACATTTTTGCAGATTTATTAAAAAAGACAAACTGAAATATCACATGGTCCTAAGTATTCAGACCCTTTGCTCAGTATTTAGTAGAAGCACCCTTTTGATCTAATACAGCCACAAGTCTTTTTGGGAAAGATGCAACAAGTTTTTCACACTCTTCAGGCAGTTCCTTTGACCTCATGGTTCTCATTTGCTCTCACATGCATTGTGAGCTGTAAGGTCTTATATAGACAGGTGTGTGGCTTTCCTAATCAAGTCCAATCAGTATAATCATAAATAATATATGAGTGTCACATGTGATATTTCAGATTTTCTTATTTTATAAATCTGCAGAAATGTCTGTGTTACCCTTTCAGTCGAATCACTTCGACGTTACATATGGGATCTCACATGAGAGACCAATTGTCTTCGAGTCATTTGGAAAAGGCCAATGAAAATTGGCGTGCAATAATCACAGCCAGGTGCACCTCATCACAGCGTGAGTATAAGAGGGCATGGCTGGATTGCACATGCAGCTATTCGCTTTCGGAGCCTCGTCTGATGAGTCTGCTGGAAGAAAATCTTCGGAATCATCCAGAGTTCCTGTTCGAGTTCATGCTCTCTCATCGTTGCAGCAACTTCAACTGGGCAG
Source organism: Enteromius paludinosus (assembly GCA_032361165.1). Taxonomy (NCBI): domain Eukaryota; kingdom Metazoa; phylum Chordata; class Actinopteri; order Cypriniformes; family Cyprinidae; genus Enteromius; species Enteromius paludinosus. Next base: position 12,053,119 of record JAUMHQ010000075.1, on the reverse strand, counting down.
CTGTCAATGGACCCGCGGGACTGGTAGCCTTTATAAAGGCTCACAGAGCGCCAGTCTTTTGCTACGCCAGCGGGAGATTTTGTTCACTGAGTGCACACAGTGCCGCGAGAGATCTCTCCTGGGCAACCGGGCATCAAAAAAGAGTGATTTTCACACTGTCTCGGCTGGATGACTGGTTCCTGAGCACCGAGCCCCATACTCGTCACGCCTGGCCACCAGCTCCTCTCCCCTCTCCACCCTCGACGGAGGTGTAGCCAGGGGGTATGTGACGGTCCCCCAGGTTAAGCGCGCTGTGGCGGTGCATCTCTGCCCACGCAGCGCCACCGACTGGCCTGGACCGCCGCGGCCCCTGTCCGAGGTGCGTAAGACCACTTCTGCTCTCGCAGGCGGAGCTCTGGATCGCCAGCGCGGGAACCAGTGGAGAAGGTAAGGGCTGTTCAGGGCAGCCTTCCAGCCTCCATCCTTCTGGGGCTGGTCTCCTCCCTGGTTCCCCACCAGGCTGTTACCGTACCCTTGATACCCCTGGCGACACGGTTGGGGGACTGGTTCCAGCTCCCCAACCCCTCGCAGTGGCTGATACGGACGGTACGCCTTGGCTATGTGATTCAATTCACAAGGCACCCGCCCAAGTTCAGAGGCATTCTTATACTTGTGTATACAAGGCAGATGCCACTGTTCTTCGTGCAGAGGTTGCAGTCCTACTGGCAAAGGATGCAATCGAGCCTGTCCCTCCAGCCGAGATGAGGTCAGGGTTTTGCAGCCCGTACCCCAAAAAGAGCGGTGGGTTGAGACCTATTCCGGATCTACGAGCCCTGAACTGGTCCCTTCTAAGGCTGCTGTTCAAAATGCTCATGCCGAAGCACATACTGAAATGCGTTCGGCCCCAGGATTGGTTCGCAGCCATCGACCTGAAGGACACATACTTTCATGTTTCGATTTTGCCTCAGACCCTTACTGCAGTTTGCGTTCGAGGGTCGAGCGTATCAGTACAAGGTTCTCCCGTTTGGCCTGTCCCTGTCTCCCCGAGTCTTTACCAAGCTCGTGGATGGATCTCTGTCTCCTTTGTGGCAGATGGGCATCTGTATCCTCAACTACCTCTACAACTAGCTAATAATAGCTCACTCGCGAGAGTTGCTGTGTGTCAGCACAGGGACATAGTGCTCTGGCACCTCAGCCATCTGGGCCTTCAGGTCAACCGAGAGAAGATCAAACTCTGTCTGGTTCAGAGGATATCTCATCTCGGCATGGAGCTGGACTCGGTCGCAATGACTACCCGCCTCATGTCTTTGGTCATTCAGTCACAAAACAGTGGTTCCTCTCAAGAAATTTCAGAGGCTCCTGGGGCATATGGCAGCCGCAGCCGCGATAACGCCGCTGGGGCTGCTCCATATGCGACCGCTTCATCACTGGTTACACGATTGAGTCCCGAGATGGGCATGGCACCGTGGCATGGCACTTCGAATTGGCGTTTCCCCGGAGTGTCACCACCTGTTCAACCCGTGGTCAGACCCTGCCTTCCTTCAGGCTGGAGTGCCCCTAGGACAAGTGTCATGGCATGTTGTAGTGCACACGGATGCCTCTTCCACGGGTTGGGGTGCTGTATGCAATGGGTTAGCAGCCTCGGGCACCTGGACAGCTGCCCAATGGCTGTGGCATATCAATTGCCTCGAGTTGCTGGCCGTGCATCTGGCCCTTCATCGCTTTCAACCGACGTTGCGTCACAAGCACGTGCTCGTCCGGACGGACAATACTGCAGCCGTTGCGTACATCAACCGTCAAGGTGGTCTATGCTCCCGCCGCATGTCGCAACTCGGCAGCCATCTGCTCCTGTGGAGTCAGACGCGGCTGAAATTGCTGCGCACCGTTCATGTTCCAGGGAAAAGGTGTGGTAGGAGTAACCACAACTTTTCGAAGCCAGGTAGTGAACCTGCAAGCTCTGCCCCGGGAGGAGGCAGACCCGGCCTTACAGTTGCTGCGTCCCATACGTGCCTTGCGCCTCTACACTCAAGAAGCTCCGAGCAGCTCTTTGTCTGCTTTGGAGGTCAGCAGAAAGGGAATGCTGTCTCCAAACAACGGCTTGCCCATTGGGTGGTGGATGCCATCTCCCTGTCGTACTTGTACCAGGGAGAGCCGTGCCCCCTAGGTCTGAGAGCTCACTCCACAAGGAGTGTTGCCTCCACCTCTGCGTTGGTGCACGGTACCTCATTAGCACTTGCTGCTGTGCCCTTTATAGGTTCCTCGATGCCAAGACGAACCTCTTCCTTCTGCTCCGCAGTCAGACTTAGATCCTTCACCAGAGGTTGTGGCTTAAAAAAAATTTCCACAGTCAGCCAGAAGGTTGTGTTTCCCTTCACTTATATCCATATCTTATCGATATAGTGCATTCCTTAAAAAATTCCATGTTAGAAATTTCTTTCATGTCACCGCCCCCCCAACCCATTCTTCAACTTTTTTAATAGAGGATTCAAAAGATAGAAGTTGGCATCCCAACAGGGCCCAGGTGGCCCTCAGGGCATTGGGTAGGTTACGTGCAGACTCTCCTGTTGACACACTTGTCCGCCTGTCAGCACCGGTGTCTCCGCGGCCTCAGGGTCGTGGCGTGTTCCATTGGTGTTCCCATATGTAACGTCGAAGATTGAAGATTACATCTTTTTGCCACGACCCTGGGTCGCGCTGATGCCGACTCGGCTCCTCAGCGAAAACCTGCATGTGCAATCCAGCCATGCCCTCTTATACTCACGCTGTGATGAGATGCACCTGGCTGTGATTATTGCACACCAATTTTCATTGGCCTTTTCCAAATGACTCGAAGACGATTGGTCTCTCATGCGAGATCCCATATGTAACGTCTCCGTTCCCTCCTTCAGGAAACATGGGTTACGTTCATAACCTAGATGTTTTGTTGCTTTGTGTTGTGATCACTGTAGCGCCTCAGTTCAAGCAGCACAAGTGAACAATCATCTTTTCATATTTACTTAAAGCATGAAATAAACATACATGAATATTGAAACGTATTATATTTCAACTTAAGAAAGACATCAATACAGTTTTTCAAGTTTATGTCCAACCAAAGTGAATTTACCCTCTCCTGTCTGATTTGTTTGGTTTGGGGTTTTTTTCAGGCAAAATGGCAAACACAGTGTTATTATTGGCCAGGTTGCCTGTCAATCAAATTCTTTGCGAAAGTTTAATTAGGAGGATTTTATCACGCGGACCTGGTAACCCTGCTGGATGAAGACAATATGGTGTTCTGTAGAGCTGCTTCACAACTCACTGTCAAGGTCCGAAAAAGAATGATAGAGTGGTTTAACCACTGATAGCAGGTGGACGATGTCTTTCATGCTTTTCTGGACCTTGACAGTGTCATTTACTTGGCAATCAATGGGACAGTCACAGTCAAGGGAGAAACCCTTTGATATGGAGTAGGACTACTTTATCAGTGAATAATTATATATTAATGAGGGAACTTGGGTGACCAAACTTAATCCTGTTTGGTTACTGTAGCATTTTGTTTTTTCATTTTCTAGCAAATTTTACAACCCAAGCTTCAACTATCTTTCGGTACTAAAGGTTTAATGACCTATGGGCACTTGATGAGCTGTAATGTAAGGTAAAAGCATACTAAAAGAGTATAAACAAATCACTTTAGCATTGATTTCTCTTTTCAAGAGCACTCTGTCAGTGGAACGAACGGCCAATCAATACAGTGAGACTGGCCTCTCTAACTGGCACAAATGGAGAAGAATGTTGTTTCATATTCGCTATCACATATCGTATCTGTGACTGCAGAGGACATTTCATATATTTCATAGCCTCTTATTTTCTGTACATTAAATTGATAGGGCAATTAATTCTGTGCCCTAGTAATTAGCACAATGCTCTCTCTGCAAAGCTTGAGTAGCACATACAGTTTTGATTCTGAGCTGTCTTGTAATTGTAAAGTGGTGAAGAGATTATGAATTATTTAGTATTATTTATTTCCATTTTGCTTTAATGGCATGTAATCTTATTAACATGTTCAACATCGTGAGTTGAAATGTTCCAAAGAACATACTGAGAAGATGCAAATTAAATCTAAGTTAATCTTTTGTACAAAAATGTCTGAGTTACTCTTCTCTCTGTCAGATTGCTTATGATTAGTGTGCATATTATTAACATACAGCCGGTAAATTAGTGATAAGGCACCTATCAATGCCTTATTCTGCACAACTATATTTTAGATTACTACTCTGTATCTAAGTTTAACAACTACCTACTAATTATTAATAAGCAGAAAATTAGGGGTTTATTGAGGCAAAAGTCCAGGTAGTCACAGATTGGTACCCAAACAAAAGTGTACATCTATTTGATGTATGTACTGTATGTATTACATTTTCCAAAATGCTTTCTAGTTTTATATCCAGGGTTAAATTAAAAAGAAAGAAAAAAAGAAAGAACTAAAGAATCTTTACACTTCTGTATATGTATTATCCAGAGATGTATTGTTGCTCGTGGTTTAAAAAAAAAATGTCGCACAATCATTATCAAATCGAGGCAATGCACAAAATGTTTTGATGTTCTATCTGCATGAAATATCAAGAAGAGCTTAAGAATTTCTTTCTGACCGTCACAGTGGGTGGGCTAATGCCCACAGAGCTCAGGGGTATAGCTAAATCCCTGCTAGCTCTGGCTGTGCTCAGAAGATAAATCCAGCGCAAGACACCCACGCGCGTTTTTCATTCCCCTAGGCAGCATACAGCGGGCCACGCATTTGTATTGGGACAATTCATGACTCATCAAGGTGTTCCGGAGGCGATGTGACAAATCCTACAAGGCTAAGGTCATGAATAGGAATTAGGTCATGCTGACGTACCTTGGTAAACTTCCTGGAGTGCCCAGCCACAATTTAAATTTCTAAGCCAAGATTTCAACTTTAAAGTAGGATAACTGCATAACCAACTAGTCAACTCGCAAAAAAGTGTCTGTCAGTAAGCTAGTCATGTGTACTCATGCTAGCTTCAGCTGGTTTGTTTCTCCATTGACTGCCTTTCAGAAGCAGCAATATATTATGACTTAATAAAATATTTAAAAGAATAGTTCACTCAAAACTCCTGCATCAGCCGCAGCACACACGTGCTGTGAACGTGTTTTAAAGACTGACACAAAAGAGAAGAAATTGGGGGATAAAATCGTTATTTTAGATCTCTTTACAAAAAGAGCTCTTGTAGCTTCATACAATTAAACCAAGGATGTCACATGGACTATTTTAACAATGTCCTTGCTACCTTTCTGGGCCTTGTTCGTGTCAGTTCCATGGCTGTCTATGCAGGGTCAGCAAGCTCTCGGATTTCATCAAAAATATCTTTTATTTAAGTAATGATGTGGAACGACAAGTAAGTAATGACAAAATACATTTTTGGGGGGTGAATAACCTTTTAATCAGGACAAATTAACTAAAAAACACTTTACGTAACAGAAAAAGATTCAATTTGCTGACGACTCGTTTAGGTGAATGTGAGCTGACTCTTTTTTTGATAGACAATAACTTTATTTATCGTGCACTGTCAGCGTCACAAGTTTGCAGATAGTTTGTGTTCACATACAGCTACATGACACACTGCATGAACGATCATATTTGAAAAGGCATAATAGGAGCACTTTAAGTAATTTACACACCAATGGATTCTCTTTGTTGGACACTTCTTAGGGACATCACAGTCCAGTTCCTCCTGCAGTAGCTCAACTTTGTGTCTTTGTACATGTAAGGATAACATACTGCGTACAGGGCTGTTATATAAGACTGAATGGCTTTATTCTGCAATAATAACCTGCTAGCTGGACATTATCCTGCTTATTACATGGATTCTTGCCCCAAAAGTAAATAATAAAACAAGAAATAAATAGTATAATACAATAATAAAAAAAATATTTATTATAGTCAGTCGAGTCATCTTCTGTCCACACCTGAAATCCACTGCTTTTTATTTTCCTGTACTTGTTAAAATTCATGTTGAAGTCCTTAATTTTAACTCGTGGTTAAGCATTTTTAAGCCACAGGATGGCATCAAACTATCAGCAACAGTGGAGTGATATAATTACCCGGATGAGACTGTGTTATTAGTTTCATTGGTTGTTATCTGGGAATAACAAAATTTGGAATGTGGCGACTGACCAATCAAAATCGAGTATTCCACTAAGCCGTGTACTACATATATATGTGTGTATATATAAACTCTCCGAAATAAAGATACAAAAGTTGTCACTGGGGTTGTACCTTTTCAAAACATACATGTTTGTACATAAATGATTAATTTTGGTACTTTAAAGGTACATATAAGTACTTAAAGTTTACATATTTGAACCTAAATGGGAAAAGATTACTTGTGGATTATTATGATGTTTTTAGCAGATGTTGGGATTCTCATTCTGATGGCACCCATTCACTGCAGTGGATCCATTGGTGAGCAAGTGATGTTGTGCTACATATCTGATGAAGAAACAAATTCCTTTACATTTTGATGTCACAGGCACATTGTCACGGTGGTGTTTGCAGAGGAGAGAGAAGGAGATCGCCGGAGACAAGAGTTCCTTTTAATAATAAACACAAAAGTAAAGATTCCTACATCCAATGGTGACAAGAGAGATCCAAAACAAGTGCAAACACGGGTAACATATGTACATTGACTGACAAAATCAAACTCGAAAGACAGGGGTCTTATACCCTGAAGACTAATCACTAGACAAGACACAGCTGGGGAAACACAGGTGGAAAGGAATCAACTAATAATCACACAATGACTAAACTGAAACTAACACATGAAAACGAAACTAAACCAAGAATACAAAAACACTTTAAACAGAACTAAACAGACATAGAATGTTCCACAAATATTCCCGAACACAGCACTCATTCTCCCCTGACTACTGTTCACTCATACCTGCAGCTCATCACCACACACATCAGCAACCATAAAAGCACAATACATTCTGCACTCGATGCCTGGTCACCAAAAGAGAAATTCAGCTTTTTTGCTTGGCTTAGCCAGAAGCTTCAAGGACTTTTATGTTAAGCATTAGATGTATGATGCATACTGTATGCACAACAATTACGCCTTCATAATTTTCATCATTCTTCTTAATAAAAACACGAGCTGAGTCACTATTTACAGTACAGGCTTACAGTGTCATGTCTATGTTGCTTTATCATCTAAGAGGCACTGAAGAATATTGGTTTCAAATATTCCCTGCTTCCGTCACAAATGAGAAACATTTAGTTCTCTACAAAATTCATTCACCAATTACATATGGCACACATGACTAAAATCCAACTTCTACAGCTCACATTCTTTCCCGTTTCCCAAAAGACGCAAACTTCCTCTGTGCCGTCCTCTAGTTCTCTATTTGCTATGATTAACTGTGAGCCCTTATGACATATTCACCCAATTAGAGGCTCTCTCTACACTGAGGATCTTTTCCGTGAGAAATTCCTCTGCGCCTGGCTGTCAGCACCAACGCTACAACTCCACGATTCCACCCACGCCACACACACACACAGGGAAACTCTCGTTTGACTAAGTGAATACTGCACAGTATGCATGTAAACTATTATTTAGAAAAATAAATATTACATAAAGTTAATGCATACACCTATTCGCAAGTTCACCTGCCCTTGCAGTCTTGATAAATGATGGCAAATGAATATGGCTTGCTGTAGTTTAAGGAGCTCTGTGCTAAACCCCTGGACTAGAGGATTGGATAGATTTAGATAGCTTAGAACAGAGGAGGAGATGGGGTGGTGAAGGAATGCTAGAAAAACTAATGCTGCCGCAGCTCACTGACTGCTCATATACACTCACGATGATGATGATTGACAGGACAACTTCATATCATATCACTTACATTGTTTATTGCTAGTAATTAGCATCTATCAAATTTGGTGGAAAACAAATGTTCAAGTAACGTCACTGTGCAACCTGGTTTTTGAAGATTATTTAGTTCCAAAGAACGTGTCAGATTTGACTAACCCTTTAACTGCTTATTATTGGCCTTGTTATCCAAGACGTATTTAAAAACACATAAACCAAGCACTTCAAAAAACAATCATACAGACACTTTTGGTCATTAAACATGTTTGATCCATGTTCTCATTGCATTTAAATCTTGACCAGCAGGCGTCTTCAGCTTACAATTTTTTGGGTGCTTTTCAACATCATTTTCAAACAATGCAAGCAATGCAGTAAATTTACTTTTTTTAAACAAATCATATTTTTTCCCCTTTCCTTTTTCCTTTCTTTCTCTTTCCCCCAGTTCCAATCCTTGCCCACACAGCAAATAGTAAGCCTCCATGGGTAGTAAAAAATAAATAAATAACGGTCATGTGGATTTGCTGTGAGCCGCGTTTCATATGTCACTACGCTACTGCCGGTTGAAAAATGACCTTTTCTGACCACAATCTGTCTCTGAAATTTTGCTAATGTGACTACAACTGATATATTATGCAGCTTTTTTTTTGTTTGTTGCTTTTTTTCATGCAAGCATTTGGTATATTTTGGAGGAAGGACTAGAGCCTATAAAGAGCATTAAATAGAATGTACATCTGCAGTGTACATTCACATACTGCCCTCTTCAGCATTTTAATTACAATCTGGAAGTTGTACACTTAATCAGCACAAAAAAACACCTCTTCATCAATTCTGCTCCAGTTGTTTCTGTAAACCTTCTACTACTTTTGTGGTGTACCCTACTGACATCTAGTGGAAAAGAGAGCCACTAAAATGATGTCAGTTGAACTTTTCTGTGCTTTTCAAGTAGAAAACAGTTATTTAGTGTTATAATTTTAGTGTGGGATTAACCTTTTTTTACCCAATTAACCATCAGAACAAGTTGTCGTCCAAGCTGAACTCAAAATTATTGCTATACAGCATCTTGATCAAAGCTTGACAAATATTTGATGTTAAATGGCATAGACAAGACAGTGGCAAGGAAAGGCTCACTACAAATTTAATTGAATAGGCACATTGTATCAGAAAAGCGAGTAGATACACAGTGGAGGTCACAGACAATAAACAATGCCATATCCTGGACTGTGGTAAAACCCGCAACCTAGTTGTGACTCAAATGTGTTTCAAGAAAAGATCTTCCCAGTTTGTCACTAACAGCAGTGGTAGCAATGAGACTCACATTGACTACTGGATGGTCCAGAGGTGAGACCTGTTGGTGACCGACATCAAAGTGACCCAATATGATCCCCAGACATTCCAGTGGACGTCCTGCAAACATAGTGGTGTAACAAAGAAGTGCAACAGGTGATTAAAGGGATAGTTCACCCAAAATGAAAATGTGATGTTTATTTGCTTACCCCCAGAGCATCCAAGATGTAGGTGACTTTGTTTCCTCAGCAGAACTTTAACCGTGGCAGTCTGGTAGTCATTTAATGGAAGTGGATGGGCACCAAACCTTTCAAAGTAAAAAAACATT
>JAUMHQ010000075.1:12033464-12043563 GCA_032361165.1 Enteromius paludinosus | reverse complement strand
TTCCCTCCTTCAGGGAACGTGGGTTACGTTCGTAGCCTAGACGTTTTTCTGTCAATATGGGGTGTTGTGTGTACATTAATGAGGGGAAAAAATGAACTTAAATGATTTTAGCAAATAGCTGCAATATAACTGTCTGCAATATATCGGACCGTGACAATAACAAAAAGTAAAAAATTAACAGAATAACAGAATACTTTCTGTATATACACTGTGTGTGTATTTAAATATATATATATATAATTTTTTTTTTTTTTTTTGACTGCTGTTATTTGTTTCCACTACAAGATTTAAAACGTTCCACATACTTTATCACATAATAACATGTGTGAAACCAAAACAGAGAAACACACATTCTGTGGTGAACACTAACATTTCTTTGCAGCACAAGTTTACAGTTTTGCAAACAGAACTTCACAAATCTTATCTTTTAGTGATGTTTGCAGTTAAAAGTGGTTTTTAAAATTCACCGCAGATTAACATCTGATTCTGCAACACATTTCTTGTTTAAAAATCTCTTGGACAGACTGAAGGTTGTTTTGATCATGTCATGTGCAGAACTGTACCTTTACTCTGTACAAGAGATATTTGGAGATAACACCAGTTACAGGAAGTGTGTGAAGTTGATTGCAATCATTAGTTTCTGCAAGACTTTTTAGTTTGTTTAACTGTACTGTTTACAAACTTGCATCTTGCAAGTTATGTCCCTGTAAGCATTGTTTCTTCATGAGAAAATGATTTTTGAACAAAGAACAGCACTCATAATTAATGCAAAGACTCTTCCATTAATAATCACAAAAACCACTTCACTAAAAAACAATTTGTATATGCTAGCAGGATCATGCTAATGATGTTTTGATCTTGTTGTTTCAGCCAGTGTCAAATGCAGTCATTACAGTGCCTGCTTACTTTAATGACTCTCAGCGCCAAGCCACCAAGGACGCTGGAACCATTTCTGGACTTAACGTCCTCCGTATTATCAATGAGCCAACAGCGGCTGCTATTGCATATGGGCTGGACAAAAAGGTAAAGAGGTATCCTAAGCTGTAGTTTAGTTCAGTGAACAGTTTAAATGTCTGAGGTCGGTAAACATGCTAAACTGCTTGTAATGATGTTTTGATCTAGGTTTTGTTGTCCAGCATCTCAGAATATCCTTTAGCTCAGCAAGTTTTAATGGGTTAAACTGCTGCTTTATGGTCACAATTCACTACAGGTTGGTGCTGAGCGCAACGTCCTCATCTTCGATTTGGGTGGTGGCACCTTTGACGTGTCCATTCTAACAATCGAGGACGGCATTTTTGAAGTCAAGTCTACTGCCGGTGACACCCATTTGGGTGGTGAAGACTTTGACAACCGAATGGTCAACCACTTCATTGCAGAGTTCAAACGCAAGTTCAAGAAAGACATCACTGGCAATAAACGTGCAGTCCGTCGCTTGCGGACAGCATGTGAGCGGGCCAAGCGTACACTTTCCTCAAGTACGCAGGCCAGCATTGAGATCGACTCTCTGTACGAAGGTGCCGACTTTTACACTTCCATCACCAGAGCCCGTTTTGAGGAGCTCAATGCCGACCTTTTCCGTGGTACACTGGAACCGGTGGAAAAGTCTCTTCGGGATGCCAAAATGGACAAGGCACAGATCCATGACATTGTGCTGGTTGGTGGCTCCACTCGCATTCCCAAAATCCAAAAGCTGCTTCAGGACCTTTTTAACGGCCGGGATCTGAACAAAAGCATCAATCCTGATGAGGCAGTAGCTTATGGAGCAGGTACGTTGCTTAATTTCTACTCTACATGGATTAGTAATTGCTTTTGTTTTATGACATACTAATCTTTCCTCAAATTTCACCAGCTGTCCAGGCAGCCATTTTAGCAGGTGATAAATCGGAGAACGTCCAAGACCTTTTGCTTCTGGATGTCACTCCTCTCTCTCTGGGCATTGAGACAGCTGGTGGTGTCATGACTGTGTTAATTAAGAGGAACACCACCATTCCCACAAAGCAAACCCAGACTTTCACCACCTACTCGGATAACCAGCCTGGTGTACTGATCCAGGTAAAATAAAGATGTAGTCATATACTCATACTTTCCTGGTCTTTTTCGCCTGCTTCTTACACCAGCATGAATTTCATTTTCCAAGCTGGTTTGGTGCACATCTACCTAGTGGCAATCATATTCAGGGTGTTCAACAGCAAAAAAATAATTAATAAATGGAACTCCTTGACATTAAAAGGCTTGTTGAAGGTCTGCAAGGAAAGCTTTTTAAGCCTGATAGGGTCACCAACAAACCAGCATCCAAAACGCCACATATTCTGCTAACAACCAATGCTGGATTCAGGAATATCTTTGGAACTGGAATTGGGATAGAAATTCAGCCAGAAACTCTTAAAGGAATAATTCACCCAAAAACAAAATACTCTGTAATTTGCTCACCCCCAAGCCATCCTAGGTGTATACTATTTTCTTCTTTCAGGTGAACACAATCATTTTTTTTTTAAATTTCTCCCGGCTCTTCCAAGCTTGGTAATGGTGGTGGATAGTGGTCATTATTTTGTAGCTCCACCGTAAAAACTAACCTATACACCTCTGGGGGGTTAATGCATGTATTCTGAAGCAGATTGATGGGTTTTTGTAACAAAAATATTGCTATAAAACTCAAATCACTGATGTCCAGCAACGGCTATATCCACACCGGAGTCTGATTTAAAGATCTTGTTTTTCTACCCCTAGGTATATGAGGGGGAAAGAGGCATGACAAAGGATAACAACCTTCTTGGCAAATTTGAGTTGACTGGCATCCCTCCTGCTCCTCGTGGTGTGCCACAAATTGAAGTTACATTCGACATTGATGCCAATGGCATTCTCAATGTGTCCGCAGTGGACAAAAGCACTGGCAAAGAAAACAAGATCACTATCACCAATGACAAAGGTAAAAGAACTTGCCCTGACCTTGGATAAAGAGTTTACTCTATACTTACCAACTTTTTGATTCTAAAGTTAAAAAATGGAGTTTACAGAGATTTTCTTGAAATCTTTTCTGACAGGTCGTTTGAGCAAAGAAGATATTGAACGTATGGTACAGGAAGCTGACCAATACCGAGCAGAGGATGAAGCCCAGAAGGAGAAGGTCACTGCCAAGAACACTTTGGAGTCCCTGGCCTTTAATATGAAGAGCACCGTGGAGGATGACAAGCTGAAGGACAAGATCAGTGCAGAGGACAAAAAAACTATCACTGACAAATGCAATGAAGTCATAGCTTGGTTGGACAGAAACCAGGTTGGTAACAACCTTAAACTGTTTACCTTAAATGCTAATCTGCAGTACAGGTTACACTTGTTCATAGAATTAAGGCTATCCCTTTCAGTTATTATTTCGTTGAAAGAACTTTATTCAATATTCTTACCTTAAGGAAGTAAAACTTGTTTATGTAACCACCTAGAGTGTTTCACCCAATTACAAAGAGATGATTAAGCAAGTGTTTTCCTGCCCTGTTCCTAGAGGTACACCAGCAGTAAACATTTGGCATGTCTCTTTTATCTGACCCTTCTGTTTCTGGTCTTGGAGTCTTTAAGAATGAGCTAAATCAGGGCCTGAATTCATGAAAAATCTTAGTGTTAAGAGTGTTTCCTAAGAAAAAAGAAAGAAAGAAAAGATCCTACAAGAAAAAAGTAATTCAGAAAGCGTCTTAACCTTTAAAAGAGTAAAGATACAACTAGAGACAGAGAGAGTATGGTAAAACTGGAAAATGATGCCGGTAATTTCAAAGTAAAAGCTTTTATGGACCCTACTATTCAAAGCTCCCTTTTATATCCTTATTGGACAACCAACCAGTCACAGTCTTTTAAGGTACAGTCAAAGTTAGCAACAGAGTCCCCTCTTCACTATGAGAAAAGTTTTTGTCTTTTCCTCACTCAGAGTTGTCTCAGCTTGGTCCTGAATCACTTTCTTAATTAGGAATATATGTACTTTTGGTATACGTACCTCCTGGAAAAGGGATGAGAAACACTGTATTAAGCAATGAGCCACCCCACAGAGCAATGAGCATCTTTAAAGACTTCTTATGTCTTGTGCCACAGACTGCAGAAAAGGATGAGTATGAGCACCAACAGAAGGAGCTGGAGAAAGTGTGCAACCCCATCATCACCAAGCTCTATCAGGGTGCTGGTGGCATGCCGGGTGGTATGCCTGGGGGCTTTCCTGGAGGGGCAGGAAGTGGTTCCTCCTCTGGCCCTACCATTGAAGAAGTGGACTAAACTTGGTACCAGACCGCTTAGGCTCACACATAGGCAGAAACCAACACAACATTTGATTTACGTCAAATTGTTGCATCTCAAACAGAGTTTTATCAACTCATTTTGGTCAGATGTGCTAGATGAGACCAACTTATAGCTTGTGACCAAAGCAATATGGCACTTACGAAACAGCATTAGCATAATTATTTAGCATCATGTTTCTAAATCCCTACTTCTATCATTAAGCTATTATTCAGTGGGTACAAGGTTAGTCACGCTATAATTACAACAAAATACCTAGCTGAGGTGAGGCCTTGTAACTTTCAGTTATACTCATTATTCCTTATTGCTTCACATTATTATTATTACAGTTGATTACAGTTTTCTGTATGACTCAATTCAAAATAAAGCATACTATTTCCTTAATATCTTGTATCATGTTTTCTTATGTCTCATATCATGCTAAAAGAAATGTAAAGGTCTGTTACAGTCTGCTTTACATGCAACATTTTAATTTTTTGCAATTGCATGGAGAAAGAAAAAGGGTTTGTTTTAAGAAAGGTATGTGACATCCCTTTGTTTTGATTTGGATGACCCACCTATTACAGTTAGTGGTGTGAGGAAAAATGTATTACATTTTTAATTGTTGTTTTCCTCATATGACAAATACAAATATTCCTGAGCCGCTCCTAACTGCATCAAAGCACCTGTATGAATTGCGAAATTTAACAGATGCTAGAGAGAATATAAAGAGACCTAATGATAACAATAGCAGCACATTGGGTGCGTGTGAACAACATGATCTGGATCATTAGCTTCTTGGCTTTGGTGGCTTCCACTCTGGGTGAGTGTTTATGAGAATAAGGGATTACATTATTTTATATATATATATATATTTGATCCACTTCAGATGTTAACTACTGTGACTGTGTGACTGTATACTTTATGAACAATGGCAACAGGATGTGGGATACGTTACCAGTTACATTACCCGGCAGGAGAAGTGGCCAAAAGATCTATAAGTAATTTTGGTGATGCTGAAGAAAGCCTTGTTGGAGGAGATATTGCAAATAAATTTTACTCTTGGCCCTGGCAGGTCTCTATCCAGGTAGTGTTATAACAAAGACAAAATCTTTATGTATACTAGTAGTTCCATTTCTCAAAATAGTGTTGGTGGACCTTATTCTCTGCAAAAAGATGTGCTCATGAAATTCATTATATATATATATATATATATATATATATATATTATACAGACATCAAATGGTGCGCTACTCTGTGGTGGTTCCCTGATCAGTGAAAACTGGATCCTCACTGCTGCCCACTGTTCAGTTCAGTAAGAACCTGTCTATCTATCTATTGATCGGTTGATCTATACATCCATCTATCTATCTTTCATCTAGTTATTTTAGATTTTAGACTTTTTATGCATTGTCACTGACTTTCTAGGCCTGGAAATAACTATGTGGTCCTTGGACAGTATGACCGTGGATCCAATAATGAAAATATTCAAGTCAAGAAAATTTCCAAGGTATCATCTTCAATGATATTATTGCATTAAAAGAAGTTTCAAATCTTTAAATTATGCTATTTGGGGTAAATTTGGGAAAGTTTTTTTTTGAAGTCTCTTTAAAGCTACATTTTTGGAAATTAAATGATCCAAAAATATTACATACGATCAAAACAGAGGTTTTCTTTCTACACGTACAGGTCATTACCCATCCTGCCTACAACAAAAAGGCCAAGTTCAATAATGATGTTGCACTACTAAAATTGTCCAGTCCAGTACAGATGGCATCCCGTATTGCTCCTATTTGTCTGCCTAGCTCCTTAACCAGCATCCAACCAGGGACTCGTTGTGTCATCACTGGCTGGGGTGCAACTGAAAATCAGCGTAAGTCTGCCGTTCTTATCACCTACACTTCCCATAAAAAGTTTAGAATCAGCAAGACTTATAAAGTTGTTTTTTTTAAAGAAGTCTCTTATGCTAATCAAGGCTGTATTTATATGATTAAAAATACATAAAAACTGTAATCTTGCAAAATGTTATTGCAGTGTAAAATAAATATTCCTATTTGAATATACTTTTAAAATTAATTATTTCTGTGATGCAAAACTATCAGTCTAATATGCCGATTTATTATCAGTGCTGGAAACAGTTGTGCTGCTTAATTTGTATTTTATTTTTTTTTATTTTTTTGAGCCTCTAATGCATTATTTTCCGAATTTTTTGACGAATAAAAAGTTAAAAAGAAGAGCCTTTATTTAAAATAGAAATCTTTCTAACTACATACACTACCGTTCAGATGTTTGGGATTAGTTCATTTTTTCATTATTTAATTTTTTTCAAGTAATTAAAACCTGTGTTAAATTGTGTTACATTGATAATAAAGATCTATATTTTTAGAAAATATGCTATTTACATTTTTAATAAATGCTGTTCTTTTTGACTTGTTATTCATCAAAGAACCCTAAAAAAAAGTATTGTAGTTTCCAAAATAAATATTTGGCATCACAAATGTTGGCAGCTTTGAAAAATCTAATAATATTAACCTTTTAGAAAGATTTCTGAAGGATCAAGAGACACTCTAGACTAGAGTAATGGCTGATGGAAATTCAGCTTTGCATCACAGAAGTAAATTATATTTTAAAGTATATTAAAATAAAAACTATTATTTTATATTGTAATTACATTTTTGCAAAATTAAATGTTTTTCTGTATTTTTGATAAATAAATGCAGCCTTGATGAGCATAAGAGACTTCTTTAAAAAAACATTAAAAGTCTTGCTGTTCCCAAACTATTGAGCGGTAGTGTACATACCGTTCAACATAACATTGTCAATAGGACCTATAACTCCTGGATTTAGATAAACTGCTCAACAATTCAGACACTTACTGTCTCACATTATTTTGCTTTTAGCAAATTCCCGATTTCTGCAGGAGGCCACTGTGCCGATAGTGAGTCAAGCTCAGTGTAGGCAAGTCTGGGGTAGGAACAGTATCACAGACGCCATGATCTGTGCTGGAGCGTCTGGAGCCTCGTCTTGCCAGGTATAAAGACAGATGGATATATTACACAGACAAAAATTCTAACAAATTAAAATATGTAAAATATCAGCTCACAGGTTGTATCCAAACTCACAATGTTAATCACTATTTTATGTGTCGACTGCAGGGTGATTCTGGTGGTCCTCTGGTGTGTGAGAGTTCAGGTGTTTGGTACCAAGTGGGCATCGTTTCCTGGGGCCATGAATCCTGCAGCACTGACCGTCCAGCTGCTTACACCCGTGTTTCTTACTTTCGCCAGTGGATCAGTGAAATCATTAGAGTCAACTAGAGAACCGGCTTAAGTCTTATGCCTCACAGTTTCTAAATCTTTTGTGTCTGAATGTTCATTCATTAGTCCAGCGATCAAGCTGTCTTCATAACACTGTTTCACTACTGCAATATATTTATATATATATAATATGTATGTATATAGAAAACAGTCTGTCCACAGAGAAGGGTTCAATCATTCATGGTTTTAAAAATAATACAAATATTTTTAATGATGAAAAAGAGCAAAGCAATAATATCTCATATCAAAGCAAGCTGTTGGCCACATGTGAAAGTGTAATCTGTCTGCTACTGTGACAATTTGTTTTGAAATGTTAAAAACATCTTGAATGCTGTTAAAGATAAAGTTGAAATTATATTACAAAGTCCAAGGTAAAATGTGGGAGATTGAATCAAAGCAGCTCAGTAGCCTAGTACATATAAGGTATATAAATGTAGTTTATTTTGTCTGAGTACAAGGTAAACTTATGTATGCATCATAAATATCAAATAAATATTTTTGGATCTTCTTGTTATGCCATGACTGTTTGTTACAATGCACAAGCGCACTAATTTGGGTCCACCAGAAGAAATCCAACTAAGTGGCATCTGCAAACAAATGGACCTTTCACCATTTTGGAATGGCTTGGATGGTTTTTAGTACATTTATAACATCAGCTCCCTAATCCAATGATACGTTTTATATTAAAAGCATATAGTGTGAATCTCAAGATTTCTCAGGATCAAATCCCAACTAAAGCACAAGAGCTTGTTCAGTCATCTCACTGTATGCACTTTTATTTTCAGTGCTTTATAAAAAGCTATTCATCATATGTTTGCACTGACTGAGAAAAGACAGTACACACATGTCTGCTTGCCTGTGTTGTCCTTGTAGAGCATGATCATGATAAACCTGTGCAGACTATAAGCGTTCCCATGGTGTCAGCGTTAAAGTGAGTAACACTTTGTAACCGTATGCATTTTCCTAGGATCGAAGTGTTAAACACCTTTTCACATTGTTTTATGGTGTTAAACAACCATAAAACATCCTCAACCATAAATGCATTTAACATTTATTTAGTATATGAGAAATATTTTCTCGTTTCTTTTCCTTTTTCTTGTATCTACTAAATGGGACTATATGGGGTCAACAAGAACTTCAGGTTATATATTTACAGGTGAAAGAATAACATCTTAGGTGTCTCAATGCTGCGTTCAGGAAAAAAAAAAAATGTTTTAACAAAGGTGGGAAGCCAACCTTTTTTTCTCAGTTGACCCATTTGTTCTTGTCAATATTTCAACATACTTTTTGTCACATGACTCTACCAAACAAGATATGAACGTTCCAGAGTTCTGAGATCCTACCAGCTGCATGGAAGCACCTTGATGAATTCCCAGTTTTATCAGATGCTGAGGAGAATATAAAGCATGGGAGAGACCCATGGGAACAGCAGCAGAACTGTAAGCACTTGTCTCCAACATGCTCTGGATCATCAGCTGTTTTGCTTTGGTGGCCTCCACCCTGGGTGAGTTTTCAAAGTTTGCAATGAGGGTTAGCAGGAGTCAGTGCCAACCAGAAGATACTAATTACTCTAAAACCTAATTTACAGCATTTATGTTATTAACAATATATATGTTATTATATATGCTCATCAAGGCTGCATTTATTTGATTAAAATATTTTGGATTAAAAATATTTGATAAAAAAAAATTGTAGTTAAATTATTTGTACATTATAATATTTAACATTTTCTATGTGAATATATTTTTAAATGAAATTAATTCCTCTGAAATTAAGCTAAATTTACAGCATCACTTCTCCAGTTTTCAGTGTCATATGATCCTTCAAAAAATTATTATAATATGCGTATTTATTGCCAATGTTGAAAACATCTGTGCTGCTTTTCTCAGGATTGTTTGATTAAGAAAAGGTTAAAAAGAACAGCATTTCTTTAAAATAGAAAGATTTGCATACACTACTTTTCAAAAGTTTAGGATCAGTACATTTTTATTCTTTCTTTTTTTGAAAGACATTTATACTTTTATTCACCAAGGATGGGTTAAATTAATAATGAAATGATTTACATTGTTAGAAAACATTTATTCATAGATTTATATTTTGAATAAATTCTGTTCGTTTTAATTTGCTATTCATCAAAGAAGTCTGAAGAAAAATAAATAAATAAATTGGTAGCACACCTGTTTCCAACATTGATAATTTAATTAAATCAGCATATTAAAATGATTTCTGGAGGATAATGTGACTCTTAAGACTTTAACCGCTGATAAAAATTCAGCTTTGCGTCACAGAAAAAATTGGCTTTTAAAGTACATTCGAATAAAAACATAAAATGTTATTTTTTATTGTCATTTTTTTCTGAGGCTCAAAATATATTATTATAATCAAACTAAAAAGTGACCAAGAACTGACTAGTAACCCACAATTGTATGTGTAGGTTGTGGAGTGCCTGCCATAAAGCCAGTGATTAGTGGCTACAGCAAAATTGTTAACGGAGAGAATGCAGTGTCTGGTTCCTGGCCCTGGCAGGTCTC
>JAUMHQ010000075.1:12005217-12021582 GCA_032361165.1 Enteromius paludinosus | reverse complement strand
CGTCTCCAGAACATGGCGCCCGCAGCAACACTACAGACAGAATAATAGCTCCGCCTTCTTTCTTTGTGGAACGTTTGGAAATAAACCCACTCTGTGACGGAGAGAAGTGGAGGCGTGTTTAAACGAGTGGTTTTAGGAGGTGTGGACATGTCATAACTTTTATAAAGGATATCTCTTTAGTTTGAAACTAATCTTTAAACTTCAGGATCTTATCCCTGCACCAACAGCTCAGAACACTCCACAGAGAAAGGAACACTTGAAATCACATCATATGACCTATTATAAACATTCTCTGAACCAAGACAATTTGATTATTTTACGAACACGTTTAACACAGCAGTGTAAATGCATTCATGCCAGCTCCGAGCAGCATTACTCAGTCTGTGTAGATCTGAGAGATGCTCAGAGAAGCTTCTATACCTTCTCTCTCTGGAGCAGCAGGCGCCTCTCTCTCTGATCCTCGCCCCGGACCGCTTCCCTTCGTTCAGCTTCTTTACCCACAGAGAGCGAGGGTTCTGGGTGAGAGGACACCTGTGACGCAGTGCTGAAGTAAGAGTTGATATGCTGAGACAGGTAGTCGTACGTCTCGCCCAGATACATGCTGAAGGAGCCCGGGTGGAAGAGTGCTGGAGCCTGTGGTGTGGTGGGCGTGGCTGTTCCAGCGCCGCACTCCTGTTCCTGGATTGTTGGGGGTGGGGCCTGTGGTGTGGTGGGCGGGGTTTGTTGTGTAGGGGGTGGGGCTGTTCCCTTCACTCCGTGCACCTTCTCTTCTGGGATTTCAGCTGTAGTTGAAACATGTGTGGGGGGTGGAGCCTGTGATGAAACATTAACATTAGTTACACAGAGCTAAAACCACAATCATACAAAAACATTTCTGTTGCATGGAATGAATGTTAAAATTTAAATATTTAATACAAAGAAATAATTTAGTTAATTTCCAAGGCAACATTTCTCATTTTTCTTTGAGTTCAGCTTGATTAAAAAGATATACAGGAGCTGGTCCTAAATAAGAATATCTTCAAAAAGTTGATTTATTTCACTAATTCCATTCAGGAAGTGAACCTTGTATAATGTACACATTCATTCCACACAGACTGATATATTGTATACAAGTGTTTATTTATTTTAATTTTGATGAATATAACTGACAACTAAGGAAAACTCAAATTCAGTCTCTCAGAAAACGAGAATATTGTGAACAGGTTGAGTATTGAAGACACCTGGTGCCACGCTCTAATCAGCTAATTTACTCAAAACACCTTTAAATGCTCTCTCAGTCTACTTCTGTAGGAGACACAATCATGGGGAAGACTTCTGGTTTGACAGGTGTCCAAAAGACCACCATTGACACCCCGCACAAGGAGGGCAGGACACAAAAGGTCATTGCAGAAGAGGCTGACTGTTCACAGAGCTCTGTGTCCAAGCACATTAATAGAGAGGAGAAGGGAAGGAGAAGATGTGGGAGACAAAAGTGTACAAGCAATAGAGATAACAGCACCCTGGAGAGAACTGTGACACAAAACCCATTAAAAAGTGTGGGGGAGATTCACAGAGAGTGGACTGCAGCTGGAGTCACACAGACGTCTGAAGACATGGGTTTCAGCTTCGCATTCCTTGAGTCAACACACTCTTGAACAACAGAAAGCATCAGAAGCGTCTCGCCTGGGCTAGACCTAACACTGCAGAAGAACTGAAGGGCACTATCAGAGCAACACTTGAGCAGTGCCACAGACTAATCCACTCCATGCCACGCCGCACTGCTGCAGTACTTCAGACAAAACCAGCCCCGGCTAAGTATTGTGTGCGGTACATGCTCATACTTTTCTGTTGGCCAAGATTTCTGCAAATCCTTTCTCTGTATGGGTCTATGGGAGATACTGAACTTGGGTTTTTTCATTAGTTGTCAGTTATATCCATCAAAATGAAAAGAAATAAACACTTGAAATAAATCAGTCTGTGTGGAATGAATGTGTGCATTATACAAGCTGCACTTCTTGAGTGGAATTAGTGAAATAAATCAACTAAACAACAAAAAATTATCTGAAGCATAAAAACAAACAAAAAAGTAAAAAAAAAAAAAAAAAATACAAAAACATATTTGTGTTACTTGAAATAAATGTTCAATAAGATTTAACAATATATTGACATTTAAAAACAACCAAATTAATGACAATTATAAAAGCACAATATAATTACTAAAACTTAAAGTTTTAAAATGAAAGCATAAAAACTGAAAAACTAGGAAAGACTTTAAATATTTTAAACTATTTTACATAATTTTTTTATTTTCAAAGGCAGGTTTAATTTTATTTATTAATATAATTAAGTGTTGCTCATGTTAAAGCACCGTTTCCCTACACATTTTATACCAATAATAGGTTATATAATTGAGTTGGATGAAGAACAGCCTTAAGGTGCTGCAATAATGCACCTTAACCTGAATCGTGAATTAAAGCAGAATAAAACCAATAGCAAATCAGCAGTGTGTGAACAATCTGAGTGAAGCTGAAGTGACACTGAACCGAAGGTGTGCTCGAGGTCTGCTGGGCTTTCAGTCGAGTCCAGACCGAGTCTAGAGCGCTCTTCAGACGGGATGAGCTGTGTCTCAGATCAGACGAGGAGCTGAAGAACCAAACACTTGTGTAGGATCCCGCTCTGCAGAACCAGAACCTCCGGCGGCGCCCGGGCCTCCAGCTCATCTCTGCCGTCTGGGAACACACCATCAGGACATAATATCAGCTCTTATCTACTCCAATCACCAGAACTTTAACATAAACAAGAACAAATATTATATAAACTCTTTTTAAGGTACTGTATATTATTTGTAAATGTCAAATAAATGCTAAATTTTCATGATGTGTTTTTTTTATTTCTTTATTTGATGTACACCATTGTTTCTGAAAAGTTTTTATTTTATCATAAATACAAAAGCAGAACGTCTAATGAAAAATTAATTCAATAAAAATAAATCAGAAATTGTTAAGCTTTTATACATTTAATTGATTAAACATGCTTTTTGATTGGTCAAATTATTTAACAATTAAAACAGAATCTAGAAAAATTAAAACGCAAAACAAGGAATCCAGAATTAGAATAGAAAATCAAGAAGAAAAAAGGTGAACTTTTAATTTAATAGTATAATAAATGCTACATAATACTTTCATTACATTTTAAAAGATTTATGCTTTATGGTGTCAACTGATTTATGCCACCATTAACTAACCCTAACATTGTACAGGGCCATATTATACGATTTAAAACAACACCACTACTACTAATTATTAATAATAATAATAATAATAATAATAATAATAATAATATTATTATTATTATTATTATGAACGAAAATAAATAAAATGTTAAAATTTGCATTGGATTGTTAAAATTAAATTGAACAAATAAAACAGAATTTTTTTTTAAAAAAAAACATTATATTATTAATTAATGCTAAAAATCATGATGTGCTTTCTCATAAATAGTACTACAGTGATGCATATATGTATTGCACTGATATTGCTCCAGTAATGAGAGTTTAAATGTAATGAAGTCTAAAGTAAACTTGCTGTCAAAACCATTTTGCGACATGACTTGATCTTTTCGATCATAACATTATTATTTATCTCCTTTAATAATATATAATTGTTACAAACTAGAATTATGGACCTAGGAACAAATCGCAAAATATAGATCATATTCTGTTCAAATTCTGTATTTTATAACAGAACATTGATTTCTGGCCAAAACAAAGATAAAACACGAGTTGTGAAGAAAATAACGGACTGCTTTAAAAGTCTCAGGGTCACGCGGGAAAACTGAAGAAATCTTACAGCAGCAAATAACAACATACCTGCTGGTTAAAGGCGCATGACGAAGGCTGCGCGTCTGTTATAATACTAGTATGGGTGTTATTGCTAGCTGGTTACCTACAGTTGTTTGCGGGTCATTGGATACAAGAACATGATAGACACAGCGCACTTCCGGATTCGGTCACGTGATCGACGGCGGCGCGTTTGATTGGGCGCTCACAGATGACAGCTGCAACATTCTAACAACTCTGTGACGCGTTGTTTACATTTTACTCTAGGCTGCTGTACAGAGCTGACACGCTCGGTTAAAGCACACTTTAACACCCTGAAGACGGACACTGCTGTAGAGCTTACTGTCAGTGTGAGCAGTTCCAGTGATCTCCTGCAGCATCAGTTACAGAATACTGCAGAACAGAAGGAGAAATAAGACAAAATAATTCGTTTTATTATTGTGCAGCTTGAACAATAATAAACAGCTGCGTTAGAGGGGTGAGGGTGGAGGAGGTGATGGAGGTCAGGTGGAGGTGGAGGTGACCGAGGAGAAAGAGAAAATAAAAGTGTCTTATATAAAAAAAAAAAAACTGAAAAAATATCAGTCGTGGCAATTTAAAAAATAAATTAATTAATAAAAATATGTGGCAAACTTTATTTGTGTCATTATTTGGTGTACTATTTATATGCACTATAATGAGATCAGGTTATTATCCATTATATTACATCACATGTTTTATGGCATACATGGAGAACAGATTTTTTAAATAGGTCAAATGACTTGGAAACATTTGTGTGCAGTATTACTGTAAGTCATCTAAAATCTCATTTCAGTAAATTGTGGAGAGTTAAAATGCTGAGTGGCTACTAAATTCGGAAAACCACGAGCTAGAGTAGCTGTTGAGCAAAAACGTTAATGTCAAGGCATGCTTATGCAGTTCATTGCAGGTTGCGTATCTGGTTGTTACCCCATTATTACCCAAACAACATATTGTTCCCTTATACCTACACATAGGATCTTTATAAATACACTGTAAATTCAGAATACCTAGCTCTTGGCGGGTATGCAATCTGAAGGGTTAGTGTATTTTCCTGTAGAACGTACTCAAGTAATCTTTGTTTTTCCTAGAGGTGCTGGCTGCAGATGTTCCTTTACTGCTGGACAGTTCAAAACATGCGTATTTATACGGAAGAGGAAACTAGAAAACACTGACATTGCTGATTTGATTAGTTGACACTGGACTGGTTCTCTTTTGTGAGAATTCAAGAATAAGTCATGAACTGTGTGTTCTGAATGCGGAACCTTCTACAGTTTCTCGAATACAAAACACTTGAAAAAAAGCCTTATCTAGAAATCAGGTTTTCATTTGTATAATTAATATAAAAAGACCAAAAGCGCACACTGTAAACAAGACTATTTATAGTGAGCCATTAAGGTGCTTTTTATCCATTATGAAGATGGACAGATGACAAACAAGCCTGGGCGGCTTAAAGGTCCACATTTGTTTATAAACAATAATAACTTTGGTGATGTCTTGGGTCTCCATGGAGCTGATATTCAAAATAGATCCTACAGAAGTTCCCTTGTTGCATCATCACTCCATCCCACTTTCTCGTTCACTTCAGTAAAGAGGAAACTACCAGCAAGCTTCCCCTTGCAGGAAGGACAGACAGAAAGAACTAAAAATGGGTAAGAACCTTTCTCTGTGCAATACTGCTGTTTGATACACTTTTTACCTGTACTGAATTCATGTTTTACTGTGACAGATATGCCCCATGGAAAGAATGTTTTTTGCTTTAATGCTTTTTTTTTTTTTTGATTCCTCCACCCCTTCAGTTGCGCTTCATTATCTCAAATTCTTCTGAATGGATGATTCGATCGAGATTATACATTTTTGTGCCTTCAGCAACATGCTCAGTGTGTGCCATGTTAGTCACCTGGTGTAAGAATGAGTAACTCCTTGCACGCTCAGAAATGAAGGTACAAGAGATTTAAATATGCACACTTTAAATACTAATATGTACCTCTGAAGTACCAAACATGTACCTTGTGAAAAGGGACTGTCCCAGTCACAGCTTTTCTAGCTGTATTTGTGAGACTGTATTAATCTGATCCCTGTCATTTTCATGAGTAAATATTATTTTGTCTTGAGCATGATTTACACTGACTTTAAATGTGTAAAAGTTCAAAATAAAATCGTAATAATAATTAACAATGTAGTTTCATGCAGAAATGAAAATCATGACTATTTTTGTTTCCTGTGAACTGTTAACCAAGCCTTTGTGTGCCACAGGAATAAAGAAAGGGAATTGGAACTTTACAGTTGCACAATTCAGACATTTCTTTATTATCTCACCATTCAGACGTTTTTCTACACAATACTGAGAGAAAATTTGAATTGTGACATTTTCTTTCTCAGATTTGTAAGAGAAACAAGTCCAAATTGTGAGCTTGTCAGCTAGCGTTTATCTTTTGGAGGGAAAATGAACCTCCGTGGTTAACCACAGCACATGATCCCCGCTGAGTCACCGGTCTGAACTTGTGAACTACATCAGTTATCAACTGTGAACGAATTATTCTAGTTAGGGTTTTTCAATTGAAAACTCAAAGGAAAGAATCGGAGACGTTAATTCTGTCATAAACCATTGTCTTTCTCTCTTCTTTGTGCAGCTAACACCAGTGAGGAGTCGACCGACTCCATGCAGGCATCCTTGTCACATATTGAAATCTTAAATATAATCATATACTTCGTGGTCTTTGCTGTGGGTATTGTTGGAAACGGGCTCGTCATATATGTGACCGGCTACAAAATGAAAACGACCGTCAACTCCATTTGGTTTCTCAACTTGGCAATCGCAGACTCCATCTTCATCTTAATCATCATCTTCTACATTGTTCGTGCCTTTAAGAAGGTTTGGCTCTTTGGTGACTTCATGTGCAAGTGTGCCTCCTTCGTGACGGTGCTAAACATGTTTGCCAGCATCTTTTTGCTCACAGCTATCAGTCTGGATCGATGCCTGTCCACCTGGGTGATGGTCTGGGCTCAAAAGAAACGAACTCTGGTCAAAGCCAGGATCATCTGTTCCCTCACGTGGGTTTTATCCATGGGCTGCAGCATACCGTTTGTCTTGTACCGGTCGGTAGAGAGCAATCAATGCATCTATAAATGCACTGTAGACACCTTACTGTCTCTGTTCATATACAGGTTCATAGTGGGCTTTCTCATCCCCTTCCTGATCATTGCCTCTTCATATATTGCTATCGGAGTGCGAGCCAATCATCTCAAAACAGGAAAGAAGCTTAAGACTTTGCGGGTCATTATATCTGTGATCCTGGCCTTTTTCATATGCTGGTTTCCTTTCCATGTTCAACAGCTGTCTTCAATAGTTGCGCACATAAATGAGTGGTATGAGCTTGCAAGGGTGATCAGTGAAATAGGACCATTTGTTAACTGCCTGGTTCATCTCAACAGCTGTCTGAACCCCGTTCTCTATGTGTTCATGTGCGAGGAGTTTAAGAAGAAGCTCAGACAGTCTCTGCTGCTGGTGCTGGAGACAGCTTTCGCAGAAGAACACCTGCCTTTCCGAACATCTCGCCCTTCCACATGTTCACGTCCCTCAGAATCACACAGCGTCTCGTCACGCAGCGGCAGCCAGGACAATAATACACGCGTTTAGAAGATCAGTCTCAGAGATATTGGCTTCTTATGTTAGATTGAAGTGATCAGAAGCTTTCAACATCTAAACCTTGCGATTTATGTGCCATCAAAACAATGACTTTTCACATGCCCCCACTTTTCATTGGCTGGACAAACTGATAGCCCCGCCTCAAACTCACGCCATTGGTCAGGGGCCTGTACCATGAATCGGATTAGCTGGTTAGCCAGGTAAGTTTAGGATTAGTTTGCACCAATCCTGGGTTTTAGGTACCATGAAAGAAACTCGGTCTTCAATTGGTGTTCATTGCCATGGTAACCTGCATGGATAACCTGCTCTAGTTTGACCAATTTGATTATTTGACCAATCAGCTTCCAGCAAGGGGACACATGTCTGATGCAATAAAGCCACTCCCCCAGCTTCTCTTACTCCAAATTAAAGGACGCTGCATAAAACATTGTTTGAAGATAAAAGCAGCCGATTTTTTTAGATTATTATTTTTGGAATTACTTTATTATTTATATAATTATTATCTCCTTAATCTATGCAAGCCAGTTTAGTTTAATAGTAATAGGCTTTTAAATTAATATAAACATAGATAATACAGCTTACTTGCAAGGTTTGTTTTTTGTTTTTTGTCCTCCTTAAGTTTTCCTCTTTCATTAAAAGATGGTTTCATCTCGCTGTGTAAATGTGATTAAATTCCTCATATTGCTCAATCTTTTATTCTTTGGTGAATCTGACTCTCTCACCAGAAGTGAATGAAAGTTTAAAAGCATGTGATTGGCTGCTCAGTGCTGATGTCACACTTTCATGTGCACGTGCTACATTAACTCAGGATCAAGCCTGGGTTAACAAAGAAAGTTGATGAGCGTCATCATGGGACCAATAATGCCTGATTGAATCGGTCTGGATTTGTCAACCTGAAACTAATCCTGTAACTCAGAGTTTGTTTAGCCCCCATCACGGTACAGGCCCCAGGTCAGTGCTGCTGCTTAGCTGCATGGAAAATGATTTGCATTGTTTATGCTTTTTGTGGAAAACATACTAATGATTTGTTTTATACTTGTCTTTGTTTAATTGTTTGTTTTTGAGGAAATAATTTTTTTTTTAAATATTATATTTTTCTGTATTATATATCTTTTTGTTGACTTGTTTAAAACAACCTCACTGTAATACTGTCACCAAAAGATAATCTGAACATAATCTGTTTGAAATATTCTGTCTAGTCCTCTTCAGTTTTTAATAAATACAGTTTTTATTTTATTTCTTTTTTTATATCATTCCACACGTTAACACGGCGAGCGGTGGTGAAGTGAGGCAACAGTACGAGGAAGCGCCGGCGTCTTTCAAATCCGCGGTGTGGGGACATTTCGGTTTTGCCGTTGAGTATAATGCCGAGGAAGAAAAAACGGTAAACAAAAAAACCCCAAAAAATCACTGTGTGCAAGCATTGTTTTACACGTATAGCCTACTCAAACGGAAACACTTCCAACATGAATGCACATCTGCGGCGCCATCATCCGGATTGTTCACGGGCTACCAGCAGCTGTGAGATTTCAGTGTTCATTTTTTTGTATTATACAATATGCTAGGAGCTAGTGCACTTTTCTTAGTATTGCAATAAATAGTTTTTATTTTTTTCTTCTTAACATCTTACTGTTCCATAGAATAACAAAAAAACACTTATGTGTCAAGCCATCAGAACCAAACCGAACCGAAAACCGTGTTAAAAAACCGAGGTATGTATTGAACCGTAGGCTAACTGTATGGTTGCATCCCTACTATCTATCTATCTATTGATCGATCGATCTATCTATCTATATGTGTATATATATATATATATATATGTAACCATCAGCTGGACGTGGAAGCTCAGGTCACTGGACTCCAGCGCCCAGGACTGTTGTGAGTTTTACCCTGCTTCTCACTCCCGGACTTTTATTATGAACTCATGTACTCTTTTATGTGTGCTCAAACCCAGACATTTATGTTGAAATCTTCGTCACTGCTCAGTTCACTTCCACCCAGATATCCCCGGGCATAAAAGCCGCTCAGTGTGAGTTATTGTCACGGTTCATTGTTTATGTTACGATTGAGTACTCAGTGCCTCCCCGTCCACAGGATCGTCATCAAAAGGGCACGCCATGCTCAGTAACCTTCTGAAACAAACTAACCCTGGAACATAACCTGCTACCGAGCAGCTTATCTTCAGAGAGTAAGTTCCTATGGTTACATACATACCCAGAAAGTTACCTCCGTTTTTGGAACCGAAAGTTGAGGTTATCCGCTAACTTACCCTTAACCTTACCCGGGTATGTCACATAACCCGTCTTCTGGAATAGACCCCTGGAACTGCTCTGTTGCACTATATTTGTTTATTTGCACAAAATAACTATTTTCTGCTGCTACCTACAGGTAAATGTTTACTCTCTTCCATTGCACTACCTCCAATTATATACTGCAGAGCACTGTAACTGTGATGATCAGCTGGATGTGCCAGTTCAGTTTGAATGGCTCTCCAGCCTCCCAGTGTTCTATGTCTGTATTTTTCCACTCCATGTATGTTCTGTCACCTGTTCACTCTGTCTCCACCCACCTCATGTGTTCACCCGGTAACCAATATATTCTCCGCCCCCCTCATGTGTCTCCATGCCAGCTAATATGTTCTCCTCCTCCTGTCTCGTTAGTCCTGTGTATAAATACTCCGGTTTTCTCATCATTCCCCGCTGATCATTGTATGTGGCTTGTCCCGGCTCTGCTAAGCGGTTTTCCCTGTCTTCCATTGTCCAGTTCTCCTCTGGCCGGACGCCCAGCACCTAATTTCCAGTTCAGTTTAAACACATGTTAGATTGTGTAAGGACTTATAGTAATACTGTAACCTGAGCACCAGATGGAGCCAGAGAGTGAATATAGAATAACCACTAGATGACAGCATAGTTAATAACTTTAAGTCCTTACACAATCTGACATGTGTTTAAATTTAAAATGGAAATTAGGTGCTGGGCGTCCAGTAACAAACCGCAGAATAAAGCGTGAAATTAAATAAACACCGTCTGCATCTCAGAGCGGTGACCCCTAAAACAAGCTAAACATCACGTCTCTGCCGGCTCGCTCCGATAAAGACGAACAGTGTATCAAACCACATCTAAAGTACTTCACATTGCAGTTCAAAAATGTATTTTAGAGATAGGGCTAAACTCAATCTAGCATAATAAACGCATCATAGCCTCACACCGTGGCTCAAATAAGCAGAAATAGAGCTGAAAATCATGCGCATCCAGTTACAGGGCTCGTTGGATTCGAACCACAGAATAAACTAAAATAAATAGAAACTCCAGAAATCTATCATTTATTTGAACAGTTGTGAGATCTAAAAGTCTCATCAGGAGTCTCAGACCTTCTTTGTAGTTTTTCTGATGACGTCTGAAGTATAGAGCTGTCAATAAAGCTCTGGATGTCTGCGAGACCTTTCCACTCAGTCATAAAAATGTTTTTTTGTTTGAAGAAAGAAATGCAAAGTTCATTAAATGCAACACACACCGTTCATTCAGTCAATCAAAAGTGATTTTAATTTTCAACAAATCACAAGGAAATAATGTTCTGTAGTCAAAGCACTGAAATCTCCAACAAAACATAGGTGTCTACCTTACTTTAGCCCATCAATGTGACTGGGATACAAAGTGGTGCCTTACTACTTGGAAACAATAAAGAATAGATGCATAAGATGCAGGTTAATGTTAACCCTGATAGCACACATACATTTAGGAGATTTCTCTTTGTCTGCATTTACTGTAAGAGGTTAGTTTAGGGGGTTTGCTCATCTGCAATACGCGTGTCAGTAATGTGTAATGACAATATAACTTTTTTAGCTAACAGCAATTTATTTATGAATGGCTCATTTGTAAATCAAGGATGTCAAATAGACGTCTATTAGATGTCTTCAAGATGTTTATGATTTCGCGTAAATGTCAAACTGACATCTGTGAGACGTCTACCAGAGCAGATGCTTTCCAGATCAAGAGATCTTTAACAGACATCTTGCAGACATGTGCTATCTGGGTAACAATCAACAAATATCAAAAAGCTGAAGAAATCTTTACCCTAATAAAAAAGTGTTTCTGCATTCATACCATAGAAAAAGCATTTTTGGTTCCCAAAAGAACCATGTTGAAAAACATTTTAAAGAAGCTTTTTTGACTACAATGAACCTTTTCTGCGTTTGAAAGTGTTCCAAGGTTCTTCATGGAACCATAGGCGCTGATAAGGAACCTTTTATTTTTAGGTTTGTATGGGTTCAATTGTTAAATCCTGCAATGACTGAGCAAGCTTGGAAAACATATGACTGGACAGAAGATACATGATTTAAGATGTATTTTTTAGATGTGTTCTCTAGCCTTTTAAAAAACTGCTAATAACTTCAGCAGCTTGACTCAAACGAGTGAGACGAGCTCTTAGGTCGTCCCGTCTTCTGCTGACTTCAGAGTCTTCAGACAGCAGCGCACGCGCGTCTGGCTTTTCCAGTAGCTTCATGATGTCAATAGACAGGATCCGAGCAGTCTCCTCATACATGTAGAAGATGATCATCAAGGGCAGTTGGTCAGACAATCTCTGCACCACAATCTGAAAGAGAACCACTAGAGAAGTTACGTCCTCACACCACAAGCACAATCTCTGTTGGGACACTTCATTTCTAACGATTGTTGTTGAATTGATAACATAGATCTAGTTTAAAATTAGCTGATCTAGACATCAGAGTATATCTCCGTTAAAAGTAGAATGCAGTTAGCTGAAAATGTAGTGTTTGATCTGGTTTCTTCCCTGATCTGACACTGTTCAGTTTTTGACACAATATCTGTTCAAAGCGCTGTATAAATAAGGAGGATTGATTTACCTCACAATATGTCTCCATCATTTCACTGTACTTGCAAGGTTTGTCAAAGACAGGTAATTCGTTTTCGGAATACGTTTCGTTTGTTATCTCACTCAAGATCTTCATGTAAATGGGATCTTGAGTGAAGATCCTTTTTTCCATCTTAAACTGCTCTGAGATCCTCTGCTCTGCCTTTTCTTGTTGGTTAAGCAGAATGTTGTGGATTTTGTCCTATAGAAGCAAGTCAAGAAGTACAAAGGAAAACTCGATCCATCTGGACTAAAAAACAACAACTTTTGCAAGATCTCCATAGCAAATGTGTATTATTTACCTTAGTGATGTTTTGAAGGGGATGATAGTTCTTGAAACACTCATTCACCACGTCAGTGAACTGCTTAGCGATGATCTCTTCAGAAGAAACACATAAATCGAAATGAAAAATAGCTATAATGCAGATTTGGTTTTCTAACGGAGTCTGCCAGACAGAACAATGACCAGAAACTGTGTGCTGGTACCTTTTACACCACTGAGTAAATCAATGGCTGGATCTTTAAGATCAGTCACATGGTTCTGCAGAATCTTCTCAAAAAAGATGTAGTCTCTGAAGCCAGGCAGTTCTCTTCCTCTGTAATTCTTACTTAAATCTTTTGAATTCACTTTTAAAAACAATACAGATTGCTCATGAGCTTTTAGCATTCATTCATCTCAGTGCTTCTTAAATGTGTAAATATACTCACAGGCTGGTTTAGTTTTTTTAAGATTATCATTCCACTTCCTGGATTCAGCACGAATCTGGCAAAACAAACTTTTCTCACTGTTTGGATCTCCTGATAATAGACACTTGATTTTCTCGTTGAATCCATTTAAGGTCTGTAAAAAAATATATTTGTTTCATAAGCCAGTTACATAATAATAATAATAATAGTAAGAATAATGTTGTTTTTGTTCTGTTAAACAGGACATAGAAAGGTAAAAAAGGTACAGAAAGGCTTTTTCAGATTGAGGCAGGCTTATAAAAAAAATAAATAAAAGACTTGATATTATGGTAAGTACAACATTTATAACCAGAACTGCAATATTAGGTGCTGGTCATTTAATTAGGAATTTCACTAATTCCATTCAAGAAGTGAAACTTTTATAATGTATACATTCGTTCCACACAGACTGATATTGTGATGAATCACATGAGGACTCTAATCCCAGGAACGAAACTTTGGTCTGGTGGAACTCGCATTTGTTGAGTTTGGCATACAGTTGATTTTTCATTTGTTTCTTTAGCACTAGTCTGACATGTTCGACACGTGTCTCATAATCCTCAGAGTACACTAGAATATCATCTATGCATACAATGATGAATTGGTTAAGCATGTCCCGGAAGACCTCATTGACTAATGATTAAAACACGGATGGACTGTTTGATAATCCGAAGGGCATCACCAGATATTCGTAGTGGCCTGTAGTGGTGGAAAAGGCGGTTTTCCATTCATCACCCTTCCTGATTCCGATGAGATTATAGGCACTATGGAGGACCAGCTTTGTGAAGTAACGAGCAGCTCATAGCTGCTCCAGGGCTGCAGGTACCAGTGGGAGCGGGTAGCGATACTTTATCGTGATATCGTTGAGGGAGCGGTAATTGATGCATGGGCAAAGACCTCCGTCCTTCTTTTTAAAAAGAAAAGAATCCTGCAGATGCTGGAGAAGTTGAAGCTCGAATAAATGCCTTTGCTAGTTCCTCCTTGATTTACTGGTTCATGCATTCAGTTTCTGGTTGTGACAAGGGAAATATTCTACCCCGTGATGGTGTAGTTCCAGGCAGGAGTCTATAGCACAGTCGGTGGTGCGATGGTGGGAGTGTGGTAGCTTTCTCCTTGCTGAATGCAATTTTTTTTAGGTTGTGATATTGACTGTGTAATGTTTGTATATGGGAGGAGTCCTCGGGTTTGAGTTGGATATTGTGGATGGTTTTGACTGTTTTGGTTAGGCATTTCATGTGACAGGGAGGTGACCCGAATTTGACGGCTCTTCCATGAGATGATGGGATCATGCTCTTCTAACCAGGGTAGACCAAGGATTATTGGGTGTTCGAGTGAGTGAATGACGTGGAGTTGGAGGCTTTTGGTGTGTAGGGAGCTGGTGCGTAGTGTCAAGGGTTTTAGCTGTGATCTTTCCGGACCCTATCGGTCCAAGGGCTTCGAGGGCTGTCACCGCCAGGGTAGGTTGACATGAAACAAGAGGGAGATGGTGTTTAGTCACAAAATCTTGATCGATAAAATTCCCCGCTGCCCCTGAATCGATGAAGGCCACGGTTTTAATTTTAACTTTGTCATGCATAATGCAAACATCAGTCTTCATGGCAGAATACAAAGAGACCACACTCACCCGAAGGACTCTGGATCGTGGAGGCCTTGTTGGGCAGTTGGCACGTAGATGTAGCTGTCCACAGTAAAGACATAAGTATTATCCAGTCTTCTCTCAAGCTCCTCCAGTGTGATATGAGCAGCTCCAATTTGCAGGGTCTCAACTGATGACACATTAGAAGTATTCAGGGGCTGATAGGAGGTACGGCGGGTTTTCCGGGAGCAAATCAGTTGATCGGTGCGGATGGCAAGCTCCATGTATTCGCTGAGCGTTTTATCCTCGTCTTTGCATGCTAGTTCGGCTTGCAGCTCCTCGCGAAGTCCACGGCGATACATGCTCTTAAGAGGATCACTGTCCCATCCTGTTTGTGCAGCGAGGGTAAGAAATGTAATTTCTCGGCAGCAGATGATGTTCCTTGCTTTAAAGTCAACAGTTCATCCTTTGCATCCTTGGCATTAATGGTATGATCAAAGACCTCCCTGAATTGCAGCAGAAAACTTTGATATGACGGGAAAGCCATGCGCCGTCCTTCCCATAAAACAGTAACCCACTCTAAGCTTTTCCCGTCAGCAATGAGCACACAAGCGAAACTTTGCTGTCTTCAGTAGTAAAGCAGCTGGACTGTTGGTTCATATAAAGCACACATTTCAAAATGAAACCCTTACATTTGCCCTGAGCGCCGTTGTACTTCTCAGGAAGAGCCAAACGAGCCAGGTTCAGTTGAGCGGGAGCCGGTTGAGGAGTTGGCAGAGCGGGAGGGTCGGCCGATCTTCTTTGAGACCCCTTCAATCATTCTCTTATAAAACCACACACCACTCCTCAGTCCAGGCTCATTCATCTGAAGTGGACTAGATCCTTGCACTCTTCATTGCTATATTCAGAAAGACTTACCTTGTACTTACTTACCTCCTGTTCTCCTTCGTTCTAGTATCTTCTTGTGTTCCTCTCAAAGTTCAGAAGAAGTGGTGTGTGTGGTGTCATCTCCTAACCCTACCTGCTGATTTCAGAGTTGTCCAAAAGATGACCACTGACAACTTGCTGAAGGAGGGCAAGACACAAAAGGTCATTTCAAAAGAGGCTGACTGTTCACAGAGCTCTGTGTCCAAGCATATTAATAGAGAGGAGAATGGAAGGAGCAGATGTGATAGAAAAAAGTGTACAAGCAATAGAGATAACAGCACCCTGGAGAGAATTGTAAAACAAAACCTGTTCAAAAATGTGGGACAGATTCACAAAGAGTGGACTGCAGCTGGAGTCAGAGCTTCAAGAAGCACTACACATAGACGTCTGAAGACATGGGTTTCAGCTTCGCATTCCTTGTGTCAACACACTCTTGAACAACAGACAGCTTCAGAAGTGTCTCGCCAGGGCTAAAGACAAAAAGGACTGGACTGCTCCAAAGTTATGTTCTCTGATGAAAGTACATTCAGCATTTCCTTTGGAAATCAGGGTCCCAGGGTCTGGAGGAAGAGAGGAGAGGTTGCTTGAGGTCCAGTGTAAAGTTTCCACAGTCAGTGATGGTTTGGGGTGCCATATCATCTGCTGCTATTGGTCCACTGGTCCATTCTCTCGTGGATGGGGTTTTGGTTCCTTGCCGCTGTCTCCTCGGGCTTGCTTAGTTGGGGACACCTGATTTCCAGTGATTACTGTCGTCTTGACTACAGAGACCGTCTCTGCATT
>JAUMHQ010000075.1:11994710-12005117 GCA_032361165.1 Enteromius paludinosus | reverse complement strand
ACAATCCCATGGTAGAAACAGAACAAATAGGAACAAAATTAGCGTAGCTGCTGTTCAAACTAAGAAAATGAAGATTTCTTAAACCAGAGCTAAAAGATTAATAATGAACATCTGATCAGATATAACGGCAGGAAAAGTTAGGATTCATTATTCGAATGCTTGGCTAAAAAGATCTTTAATCTAGATTTAAACAGAGAGAGTGTGTCTAAATTGCATGTTTGAGCTGTCTCAGATGAAAATATCTTGCTCTGACATATCTTAAAACATGTCAGTGTTGTTGTTCTGTGTTAAGATGCACATCTGTAATATTTTCGTATAATGCATTTTTGCAAATGTTGCTTAAATATCTTAATTTAACTAATGCCTTGTCCTGGCTTAAGCTAAGCCCCGTTTGTGAAACTGGGCCTAAATGTGTAAAATTTCTAAATAAAATTGCAGAAATGAAAATCCTTACTATTATTTTTTTTTCCAGTGAACTGTTAACCAAGCCTTTGTGTGCCACAGGATAAAAAAAAATGAAATGAAAAAGGGAACTTTACAATCACACAATTCAGACATTTGTTCTTGCAATTCTGAGTTTCTATCTCACAATTCAGATGTTTTTCTGCGCAATATTGAGAGAAAAATCTGAATTGCAAGATTTTCTTTCTCAGATTTATAAGAAAAACAAGTCCAAATTGTGAGATTGTTTGCTAGTACTTATTTGTTTTTTTTTTGTGGCAGAAATGAGCCTCCACATAGTCCATGGTTTGAACTTGTGAACTACATCAGTTGAAACTGTGAACTAATTATTCTGATTAACTTTTTTTAATTGAATACTCAAAGTAAAGAATCAGAAATGTTAATTCTGTCATAAACCATTGTCTTTCTCTTTTCTCTGTGTAGCTAACAGCAGTGTGGAGTTGACCAACTCAACGCAGAAAGCCATCTCAGGAATGGAAATCTTCAATATATTCATATACTTTGTCGTCTTTGTTATGGGTTTTGTTGGAAATGGGCTCGTCATATATGTGACCGGCTACAAAATGAAGACGACCGTCAACTCCATTTGGTTTCTCAACTTGGCGATTGCAGACTTCATCTTCATCTTAATCACCATCTTCTACATTGTTCTTGGCTTTTATAAGGTTTGGCTCTTTGGTGACTTCATGTGCAAGTTTGCCGCCTACGTGACGGTGCTAAACATGTTTGCCAGCATCTTTTTGCTCACAGCTATCAGTCTGGATCGATGCCTGTCCACCTGGGTGATAGTTTGGCATCAAAACAAACGAACTCTGGTCAAAGCCAGGATCATCTGTTCACTCATGTGGGTTTTGTCCATGGGCTGCAGCATACCATTTGTTTTGTACCGTAAAGTAGAGTATAATCAATGCAAATATGTATGCTCTGAGGACACCATAAAGTCTCTGTTCATATACAGGTTTATAGTGGGCTTTCTCATCCCCTTCCTGATCATTGCATCTTCATACATTGCTATCGGAGTGCGAGCCAAACGTCTCAAAAGAGGAAAGAAGCTTAAACCTTTCCGGGTCATTATATCTGTGATCCTGGCCTTTTTCATATGCTGGTTTCCTTTTCATGTTCAACAGCTGTTTTATGTAGATGCAATTATAAATAATTGGGTTGAGGTAATAAAGGTACTGAACGAAATAGGACCATTTGTTAACTGCCTGGTTCATCTCAACAGCTGTCTGAACCCCATTCTCTATGTGTTCATGTGTGAGGAGTTTAAGAAGAAGCTCAAACAGTCTCTGCTGCTGGTGCTGGAGACGGCTTTCGCAGAAGAACACCTGTCTTTTGGAACACCACGCCCTTCCACATGTTCACGTCTCTCAGAATCTCAAGGTTTCAAGCAGGCAAATGAAACAACCAACTCGTCATGCGGCGGCAGCCAGGACAACAATACAACCTATTAGAAAATGAGTCAGAGATATTGTCTTCTTATGTTGAAGTGATCTGAAAAACAGGCTTTCAACATCGCTGCCTTGATGCCTCCCCCCTCACGCCTCAGGTTCAAAGCCAATTTCTGTTAAAGGGTTTTAAACATTGCAATTTATGTGCCATCAAACTAAAAACAATGACTTTCACATGCCCCCATTTTTCATTGGCTGGACAAACCGCAAACTCACACCATTGGTCAGGTCAGTGTTGCTGCTTAGTTGCATTGAAAATGATTTGCATTGTTTATGCTTTTTGTGAAAAACATATTAAATGGTTTATTTTATACTCGTCTTTGCTTATTTTAGTGGCTTTGTGGAAATAATATTTTTAAACATGATATCTTTCTGTATTATATATATTCCTTTTGTTGACTTGTTTGACACAACCCCATTGTAATACTGTCAATTTATTGCAAATATCTATTTTGCAATGTTTATTTAATCACCAAAACTGAAGCCAATCTGTTTGAAACATTCTGTTTGTAGTCTTCCTCAGTTTTTATGCTATTCCTGTCTGACTTTATTAATAGGCATAAGACAGTCACTGCATTATTTTTTTCTTTACATTTAACATTACTGTATAAAAAAAATAAAAAGTACAAACACATGAAAAATATGATGCCAACTTTGCAGTTCCTTGTGCACATTTAGAAGCCCTAAGTCAAGCACTACGCTAAGTCTGACATGTGTTTACGTTATAAAATCAACAAGGCATTGAGCTGGCATTTCTGATATACATTTCCTCTTACGGTGAATGCTACTGAAGCAGGTGTTAAAAGCAATGTGTAGAAGAGATCAAACATTATAAAGGATGATGTTTACTTCAGTAAACATGATGAACTGACTGAAATTTGAGATTTTACAGTTTTGAAACTGTAATACAACTTGAGAACAAAACATCACATAGCATTTCAGTTACATCAGTCAAATTATCAGTGCTACGTCTTGGTAGAAACATGAAGACTATGACAAGCATTTCACAAAATATTAATGTTTAAATAAATCTGTTATGAAAGTTATGACAGCCAGTGTTTATTGAAATGACTATTTGTTAAAATTGAATTTCAGGAGGACCATGCACAAACGAACGCAGCTGCAACCAATCTCCTTTTTATTAATTACCCCGCCAAACTCCGTTCCATTGCCTTAAATATCGCTCACTTCCTTTACTCAGGAACTGCGTTTTTTTGTCTTCCACCGCCATCCCCTTCCACCACCTAAGCCGCAGACCAATTTAGAGGAATGGCCTAACGTTGCCCTCGTTCTTCACTTCCTGCGGGGGGCAATGCTAGCCTAGGAGTAAACCTCCTAGGGCTCGGGGGCCGCTGGGTTCCCTGCCTGTCCCCCGGACAGTCTGCCAAACAAGCTATTTTATCGCAGAGGAAGTGGTGAAATGAACATATTTCAACAAAAATGGATTAACTGGGTAACTAAATTCAGATGGGAAAATGTAGCCGGATGTAGCAGAATTATTATCAGCAACAATTCATAACAGCTTTACTATTTAAAAAAAAAAAGTTACTGGACAACATTTATATCATATTTTATACTACAGTGCCAAGACATAGTTTGTATTTTTTCTTTTGATTCAAGGTCAAACTACTAATAGAGAAAAATGAGGCGAGCCACCCACACATCTGTTATGGTTTTACCCCATTTTTTGTTGTATTTGTTAACTTTGTTAAACCATGGTCTATAGTGCAACAAGCACTGGAATAAACATTCAAATAAACAAATATGTAATGATTCTTGACATAACCATGTTCACATCAGGGCTCCCACATTTGACTTTTGAAGTCATTTGAACTCATGAGAATTGCATTACAAACAATTTTATAGATCATTAACCAACATTAACCAACACTTCCACAATATTGTCTCCATTGTGGTCCGTGCTATTTGCAGCGCGTTCTGTGTTTGGTTGCGTTGAAAGAATTTGCAGCGCCTGTGTTGTCAAACTGATGTAGATGTTTTCTTAATGTGTTGTCATTTTTTTCTGTTTGCATGTGTTTTCTTAAGTTTGCAGCGCATTGAGCTCTCTCGTCCACCGTACCTCAGGAACGAAAAGGAAAATTTCTAGCAAAATGAATGCATTGTTTGCTTTATGGAGCAAAACAGTTGAGCCTACCTTGTTCAAGCTCCAGAAGGATATTGTGCTAGATGTTCAAAAATGGTGGGATATATTTGGCAAAAATATTTCTTTGGCTAAAGAAATCAAAACATGGTGAAATAATTGAGGCTTTAAAGTTCATAAGCTGTACTCGCCTGTTTGATGTGACTACACATCTTTTCAAGTACAGATGCTAAAAGTAAAGAATTGCATTCAAAAAATGCGCAATTTCAAAAGTTTAGGATCTTCACAGCTAGACAAATTACTAGCTGAACAGTTAGCCCTGAATGAAAAGTGTAAAAATCGCAAGGGCCATTGCAGATCCTAAGCTAAATGCACAAAAGTTCATGTCTCCCAAAATGCTTAACAGCAATGGGGCTATAAAGCATGTTCACCTCTTAGAGGAAGTGACTTGCTGTGATGAATCTAGATTTTTTTAGTTCAGAGGAAGCATTATAGATAGTGTGCCAATTTCAGTTTTTAGGGTGATGCAGTACCGTAATAGTGCAGAGTGTAAAGGAAGTATTAGAGAGGCTTGAAAATCCTCAAACTTCAGGAGAACACAGCAAACAACTCTGTGGCAAAGATTGCAGGTTTTGTATTTCCAGTCACAAAATAAGCCATACAGAGGAAAAATGGCCACCGTTTTTTCTGAAACATAGGTCATCACTTTCTAAAGCAGAGATCAGTGGTTTACATGTTGAAAATCTTCAAACACCGGTAGCGGGCGGAACTAATGCAAAGACAATCTCATTGGCTGCTGCTAACCTATTATCCAAGATTCCATGTTCTGATCTCTGCCTGATATTTAGATCGTCGCTGTCTTGCCCTTTTAAATTAAGTTTGCCATGGGCTGACCCTTGCTTGTTTATCTGCTACAGACAAGCAGATAGATACTCACAGCATTTGCCCATAATGTTTCTAACTGGATGTGCAGTTCCATGATGTGGTGTATTAGAGCCAGATGCAAATACACATATCAAATGCAAAGTTAGATGCTAGACAAATACTGAGTGTTGCAAGTTGGAAAAGGGTAGAGAACTATCACAAAGAATTCATTAATGCAGTTTTATTGAATGAACACATCAAATTAATTTCCAGTACTGTAGGATTTATTTAAAGTTCTCGTTACTTTGTATTTAAAGGAAAAAATAAAGACATTACAAAAGCATTTAGTTCAACTCTCTAATTATTCACTCTCCTTGAAGGCTCCACGCCTGGACTTCCTTGTTTTCCTCAGGTGCACTTGTGATGTATATGAATTAACGTTCATACATTTCCTTAAGGATTTTTATGCTCTCGCTGTATCTTAGCTGGTTCTTACTGGAAGCCTCCTTCCACCTATAACATATAAAAAAATGCTAAACACATACTCGATTTCATTTGTAAATATCCCTCTTCCCCTGTAAATGTAGTAGAAATGATAAAGTGATGAGAATACTTCTGTCTGATTTTCTTCCAGCGTTTGATGTGATTGAACATAAGAGGTGAGGTGCCTGCTGCAGCATCTACAGACTGAAACACACAAAGGATGAGACAAATTCAGTGTGCAAACAGCTTCTTATCTATTCCTATTAATGATTTATAAAGCGTTAAGCAGTGGTCTTCAACAGAAACTTTATCTTCTGTCATTTAGCAGCTTGCTTAAAACGCAGATCTCTAAAGATTAGTGCTTCCTGTAGACTGTGTGTAGCATTACAGGCTCACCTGGCTCTCTGTAGCTTTCTCTACAGGTGGAATTCTAACATTCACAGGTTCACCAGCTGAACCTACTGGACAGGAAACAGGTGGAGGAAGCCTGTACACGT
Organism: Enteromius paludinosus; assembly: GCA_032361165.1. Taxonomy (NCBI): domain Eukaryota; kingdom Metazoa; phylum Chordata; class Actinopteri; order Cypriniformes; family Cyprinidae; genus Enteromius; species Enteromius paludinosus. The sequence goes on along the minus strand of JAUMHQ010000075.1, from coordinate 11,999,259 downwards.
TCTGTCCTTTACCATTTAACATGTCAGTCATCTGAAATTATAAAAATCAAAGAGCGGTTTTCCCAAATCGCAATGCTACTTTTGGCATAAATTACACATAGTATACGTTTTGCAAATAACGCATTTCGAGAGGAAGCGTGATACGAATTAATCCCGCACAGCTGGTAGCTCATCAGCTAATCAACCAAACTCCCAATCACAGCCTTTTCCCCTCACTATATAAACCCCAGATTTCATTCCATCCGTATCTTGCTTCAAGCATCCCACCCCCTCCCCTTCTCCGCCGTTCTTTCAGTTTTATTTTCCCTGGGGGAGCAGTACGGGAACGAGCCGAACTTCGCACCCTGCCCTCACTAGGGTTCACACCACTAGGGTTCGGGTTCACCATCCTCCTGGGCTCACTCCCCTGACAGCATGCCAAACCCGCTATTCAATTTACTAGAAAACTTGTAAATTTACTCATGAGGAAAGCGTGAACTCTTGAAGAATTATTTTAACAAGTGAAAGCCATTTCTCAGTGGTAAAATAAGCAAATTCAAAGGTAAAAAGATTAAGTGGGTAACTAAATTCAGATGGGAAAACATAGCCGGATGTAGCAGAATTATTAACAGCAACAATTCATAATAACACAGTTATTTTTTTTAAAGCACATATTACAAATTCTTCTGGTATTTCTTGTAGTGTGGGAACATGGTGGGGTTACAAGGAACGCCAGAATTATAAAAACATAAGTTCATTCCCCAACACTTCCACAATATTGTGTAGACCACTGTAAACATTTTAAACAAACACAATTTTAGTGTACAACATATGCTCTCAGAAAAATGAACAGTGGTCTTATCCTTACTGAGTTCTACTTTAAGTGCATTACTGCTGACAGTCTTCAAACTTTTAAATCCTGTCTGTATCTTTTTACTCAGGCTTGCGTGTGCATTGCAGCTTCCTGTTTATTTTGATGCGTGATGGATATACTTATGCTGTAAATTTTACACTGTCATTTTTATATTGTTACTACTTTATTTGTCCTTGGGTGTTCAGAAAGGCGCCTTTAAATAAAAAGCATTATTACTATTATTATTATTATTAAACTTAGGTCATTATCTGTGGCAAATAGCAATATGACAGAGACTTGTGTTAACCTGAAACTCGTAGAGGAGAGAATAAAATAAATAAATCAACATTCGATTTCTAAGTGCAGTTCTATAGACTGCAAAAGAACTGTGTGATTCTGAGTAGCTTAATGATCTGAAGTGAATGCTGGGTGTGACCTCTTCCTCCCCTGAGCTGTGAGGGGGGCTGGGCGCCGTTCTCTCTCTCATAGATGGGTTGTTTCTCATCCACGCCCGACAAATGGGATAGAGTGGTGTGGTGGTGCTGAACTGAGCCAAGTCCACACTGCGGTCAAATAACTTGATAATATAAGCATCTGATGGAGAAGACAAGATGTGGAGCATGTAAGAAAACAGGAAATGGTTCTTAGGAGATCAAGACTTAAATAATTCCTTCCATTTAAAACCTTGGCTTAAAATAAAACTTCCTCAACTACCACGCTTGTTGACTGATTTGAAAACACTATGGCGTTTCTCAGAAATGATTAAGCATTTAACTTATCTAACCTGACCCTAACAAAACTGCCTATACACACAGGGAGAATTCAAATTCTGCCCTGTTGCCACTCATTTCAAATTTACCCACACATTACATAATTCAACCTACACATCTTTGTTTGTTTCTGTTTTGGTCTTACTTTGTTTGTGCTGGTTGGTTTCTGCCAGACTATCATCCATCTCTTTACGCTTCTTCCTTCTATGTTGTGGGAATCGTGAAGATGGTCTGCGAAAGGCAAAAAGGGTCTCTTAAAGCAAACTCTACCAAACCGTTTAAGAATGAATATTGGCTGTTCTGTTAATATTATTATTGTAATAATTTACAAAGCACACTTAGAGATCCTTGAGAAGTGTACACACAGCTGGGTAGTAAGGCTAGCTGGCATGTTTTATGATATATTTGGAGAAATTTTGCATTACATCACTTGCTCAACTATGGATGCTCTGCAGTAAATGGGTGCCATCAAAATACATAACAATAATCACAATAATCCACATGACTCCAGTCCATCAGTTATTTGTCATATGAAATAAAAAGCTGTATATTCATGATAAACAAATCCATCATTAAATTGTTTTAACTATAAAGTGTTACTTCTGTCTATGATCCATTATGAATAAAAGATAATCCACCAGTATATTTGATTAGTGTTGATCTGTGCGTAGTTCCCACCTGATTCAGACTTTTCTCTGAAGAAAGCAATATTATGAGTAGCGGATTTTGTAAAATTTAGAAAAATGTCTTTGCAAATTAGTGTCTTTTAAAAATGCAGCATTCAATGACACAGGTCATTAATTAATGAGTCATGTCTATTTCTTATCTCACTTTGACGGCACCCACTCACTGTAAGTGACATTATTCAAATTTGTTTTGATGAAGAAACAAACACGTCTTGGGTGGCCTGAGGGTGAGTAAATTGTCAGCAACTGTTCATTTGTGGTTAAACTATTCCTTTTAAAGTAAAGGTCAGAAGACTCTGCTTGCCTTTTCCCTGCAGAAGAAGGTGACAAATCCCTGTAAAAGAGAACGTAATAAATTACACGGCATTACATAAGGCTGTAAAATAAATCTTAACCATTCACTTCTCTGGCCAAGAAAAGAAAATCAGTCAAACAAAAACAGTGTATGTGCATACTTGCTCAAAGAGTCTGCCACCATTTTCCCAGAATCCTCTTCATTCTGCTCTCTTTAGGAAAAGGAAGAAAGAGCACAAATGATTAAACAAATGCCAATTTTCCCAAACAGCTGCTCTCTAATTTAATAACATTGATGTATAGCCAGTATTCCTTTCCTAATTTGTTACAATTCCAGATACTTTTAAGGGTTTCCAGGAAACAAATTGAAGCATTACTGTTGACTTGATTACTGATTTGATTTTGCTTTAAAAAAGAAAAAAGGAAAATATGAGAAACATTTCCACAAACATAATTATAGGAGTGAACAAACTCAAACCATCAGGGTAGCAATTATTCAGAAAGCTGATATGTAAACGGATTCTATCCAGAAAGCTATTAATCAATACTAAATGCTTTTCTGTGCTCAGTGGAAACCTAATCTATGCCATAAATGGTCTTTATTTACATAGAATCCAGTTGTTCAGATTTCAGATACCAAATACTTTAAGGATGCAGTTAGCAGACGTGATATTCCTGATCGACATTTGCAGTAATATTGGTTACATTTAGTGACACTATGTTAAAGTGAATCGCTGTGTCACTAACATTGTATATCATACATTAATTTTGTCCTGACAAGCTGTTATTTTACATCTTGTGCCACTTTTACTTTAAGTGGCAGACAGTGCTAGACATTAAGACAATCTTCTAAAGTGGATCCATTACTATTGAGCTTTAATTACATGTGGTCCATTTGTTGCTTCGCTGTTACAGTCTGAAGCTTTCAAAGCTCAAGCCAATTAATGCACTAACCTCTCGCTGTCAGTCCTCTCAACCAAACCCTGCAATACTGCATCAAGGCGGTTTCGAGCCCCTGCATCTGCAAAAGAACATTATTTTTAATCACACAAAACACTCATACAAAAACAGAAACATTAAAAGAAGCTTACGTTTGCAAGCTCACCTGTTTTCTCAGTCTTGATTTTACAGTGAAGCATTGTACCTCCTGGTTTATTCCCTGTAATTTTATTCAGGTGAGGATTTAGTGATTTGTTAAATGACTAATAAAAAGGGGACATACAATGAATGTAAGATTAAGTTAATTTGCTGCACTTTGATTTACTTTTGTCTTTATAAGAACACATATATGCCTGTGTGTACACATTTACACTTTTATCCAAAGTGACTTACGAATGAGGACAATGGAAGCAACCCTAATCAACAAAGTAGCAGTGATATGCAAGTACTATAATAAGTCTCAGTTAGCCTTATGCAGTACACATAGAAGGTTTTTTCCATTATATAAGAAATAGAAGGAAAACAGAATTGAGAAAGAATTGAGCAAGCTGGTGTTAAAGCCCTTTTAACTGTATAGTAAATTTAATTTAATTCAGTCATTCCATAAGGAGGAAACATTTAATGTAAAAGCCTGTGAAAATTATTTGGTGCCAATTTGGTACAATTTGCAGAATGCAAGCCTCAAGTGGGCTGAAATAGCCTGAAAATAATTTAGGTAACTTAAAGGGCTGCAGAGCCCCTGTGTGTTTTGTAGGCTAAATTAATGCCTTGAATTTTATGCAAACTGACAATCAAAGGCGTGATATGCATTATTTTCGGCTCTTTTATTAATTAATCTTGCAGCCGTTTTCTGGATTAACAGACACAAAGAAATGTGTGTAAATGTCATTTAATTTAATGCTTAAAGTCTGCACTTCAATCACAACTTGATATATATACTATAAGTGAGAACAAACGTTCGCTAAATAGAAAGCACAGGGAGTGTGAAAAACAAGTAACAAATGGCATTATTATTTTGCTAATCAGCT
>JAUMHQ010000075.1:11940519-11960072 GCA_032361165.1 Enteromius paludinosus | reverse complement strand
TTCTGGATTTTTAATCTAATAAATGCAGCCTCGATGAGCAGAAGAAACATCTTTAAAAACCATTAAATATCTTACTGTTCTAAAACTTTTGATCAGTAGTGTGTATATAAATTGTGAAACTCGTGCATTAAAATAATTCAGTGCACACAGATTGAAGTGTTGGTGTGCTTGACTGGCCAGCAACCTCACCAGACCTGAACCCCATAGAGAAAATGAAAAACAAGAGACCAAAAAATGCAGATGAGCTGAAGGCCACTGTCAAAGAAACCTGGGCTTCCATCCCACCTCAGCAGTGCCACACACTGAGCACCTCCGTACCATGCCGAAATGAGGCAGTAATTAAAGCAAAAGGAGCCCCTACCAAGTATTTAGTACATATACAGGAAATAAACATACTTTCCAGAAGGCCAACAATTTACTAAAATGTTTTTTTTTATTAAGTATTCTTACAAAGTATTCTAATTTGTTGAGATGATGAATTGGTGGGTTGTTGTTGAATGTGAGCCTAAATCATCACAATAAAAAAAAAAGACTTTAAACTTCTTCAGTCTGTGTGCACTGAGTTTATTTAATACACAAGTTTCACAATTTTCAATTCACAAGTAATTTACCTGAATCATTGCTTTTGAAGTCACAATGGTATTTGTATTAAATGCACCACAGATTTTCTGTCATTTGACGACTTTGTCGGCGATGCCTTTGACGAGGGAGTGCGGCATCGCAGGCCCAGCTTCCACAAGGTTCCACCCATCAAACGGAAAATCGAGAAGGTATTCATATGATATCTGTTCACTCTCTCAAAACTGTCCTCATTCAGCCAAAGTCATGGAAGTAGTGAAAGCAACTTCCATTGTTCCTTTGCAGAGCCCTCAGGAACAGACGCCTCCCAGCGTCCTTGCAGCCCTCGCCAATGGTTTTGCAGAAAGAGAACAGGAGCCTGCAGAACCCACACACAAGATCCGTGTTGATTTTAAGGTACAAGTCTGTATTCATTTTCAAATCTGAAAGTCAAGTGGCTCTTCAAAGATGTTTTCAGTTTGAGGGACTCGCAGATGTTTTATTTGTGATCTACACTGGTTTGCCACATGATGGCAGCACCTGATTCTGTTATGGAAAGATCAGGGTTACCCAGCAAAATAGTCTCGATACATTAAGATAGTATTGAAATTATTGATGAAAGAAGTCTCTTGTGCAACTCAATATTTTATGAAAATCATGATTCTTTTGTAGCATCATAAATGTGTTTCACTTTCACTTTTAATGCATCCTTAAAAGAATACAAGAAGCACTTCTTCATCATTAGTAGAAAAATCTTAAACATGCAATGTATTTATTAAAACAAATAGAAAAGCATAACACATTACATTCTAGGATTAAATTTGATTTTGAATCCCAGTTGCTCTGTGCGCTCAGACGTTTGGACCCGTTGTGTATTTCTCCTAATATAAAATATTTCACAGGAGGACTGTAGTGTCCAGAGCGTGTGGGTGACAGGAGGTCTCAGCATCCTCACTTCTGTACCCCTCGTGCCCCAGTATGTCTGCCTGCTGTGTGCCAGTAAAGGCCAACATGAGGTACGTCCTGATTGTTCTTCATTAAAGCATTTCCTTTAAAAAAAACAGGCTAGAGCCTGTGAAACTCCTTTGTAAATATTTTTGAAATTGGGTAAAATAATAGGAAAGATTCACTGTCAAATAGAAACCTGGATTTTTTTTTTTTTTTCACCAAGCCAACCATATGTTTTGCAGATGCTGTATTGTCAAGTCTGCTGTGAGCCTTTTCATCGCTTCTGCTTGGAGCCTTCAGAGCGCCCTTTGGAGGAGAACAAGGAGAACTGGTGCTGTCGTCGCTGCAAGTTCTGCCGAGTTTGTGGACGCAAGAATAAAGAATCCAAGGTTGTTTGCGATGCTTCAAAATGTGATTTTTGACACCCATAATTTAATTTTATTAATAAGCTGGTGTTATCTGAAGTAGGGCTGTGCAATTAATAAAAAATTTGAATATGCGCGATTTCTAAGTCGCCTTACAGCACAATTTTTTGCATGCTCCCCCTTCCCACAGTGTGCTATTCAAACCAATCACAACGCAGCACACCTAAACAGAGCAAAGATATATGCAAAGTTCGAAATTTCAGAAGCTGTGATGCTTAATGTTTTTGTGGAAACTTTGGTACTTTTTTATTTGTAAAAAAAAATTGAAATACAATTCTAGATGTCTTTCCTGTCAGTAAGTTTAATGTGGCTTTGCTGAGTAATTCACTGTAGGTATACAGGAAATCTTTGTTATTATTTAAAGGAAGCAGATGTTCTTTGGCACTGGTCAACTCTTCTTTTTTTTGTGCTTTGTGCAGCCGCTGTTGGAGTGTGAAAGGTGCCAAAATTGCTATCATCCTGCCTGTCTGGGTCCCAACTACCCCAAACCCAACAAACGTAAGAAGCCGTGGGTAAGTTGACCACATTTGTACTTTTCTCGATGTGCAAGACATCATGCTCTGCGGTCTCAACTGCTCTGACATGTATAAAAAAATGTCAAAGCATCAAAAATAACACGAACCCATACAAAAATAAGACATCAAAGCTGCAAAATGAGCTCCAGTTAAGCAAATATTACATATTTTTTTTCCAGGTCTGTATGACGTGCATCCGGTGCAAGAGTTGTGGTGTGACCCCAGGAAAGAGCTGGGACACAGAGTGGAATCACGATAAGGGGCTGTGTCCTGACTGCACTAGGCTGTTTGATCAAGGTGAGACCATCATAATAAATCATGTTAATAGAAATTCCTTTTCAGGTATTTCCGATAGATAAAAGAGGAGGTTAGGTTGGCCTAATGGATAGGGAGTTGGTCCTGTAACCCGAAGGTTGCGGGTTCGAGTATCAGGTCTTGCAGGGATTGTAGGTGGTGAGAATGATATCCACTTTGGAAGGGTTAAATGCAGAGCACGATTTCTAAGTATGGGTCACCATACCTGGCCACAAAAAATAACAGTCACATTAGCTCAAGCACCATCAATACAAACCCAACTAATACAGTGCTGTTCAGAAATTTGTTTCTTTTGGGTGGATTTTTTGGCAATTTGTTTTACCATGACAATATGACTCTGCGCTCTGCAGCTGTTGGAATGGCTTGTTACATTTCATGGATAATTAATGTTTTCCTGTTTTTCACATGCTAGTACAAAATGTTAAAGGTGCAGTGTGTAACATTTAGGAGAATTTATTGCCAGGAATGCACCGCCATCTCCTCTGATGCACCTTAAGTTACCTTTAGGGATCAAAACATACAAGGTTACCCCAGCGAGAGCGAGATGAATTAAATAAATCGCTCTACACATACTGTATATATTAGAAGCTGTCCTTTAGTATTCATTCACAAACTTTTTACACCACACATGGATACTAACTTACCACGAACAGAAAATTCAGCTGACTTTTTTATACTTTTATAAACAGAGGCATTTGTCATGCGTTAATATCTTGTGTCTTGCTGTTTTTTGAACTTGAAATTTCGGCTAAAAGTGTGTTGTAATGCAAGCATTGCTGAACATATACCGAGGAATATATTACTGAAACTCGAATTAGTTATGTCTTACACTACTTCATGCGATGCCAATTTGGTAGACATCGCCTAACTGTCAAACAAAAAATCTGACTAAAATCAGTGAATAAACCTGAGACAATGATCAATGAGTAACAATAATATTCGCAATATTGGTCTACTGAATAATTAAGTAAATATAATTCTTTGACTTGCCTTTGTACAGAACCTCATCACTTGATTGGTTACTGTCAGGTGGAACAGATGACATTTTTGTCCTGTGTGAGCTTCCTTAGCTTCTGTATGCGTTTCGGAAGGGCGGGGGACTTCACACCATAACCGCTAGATGGCGCTAAAAATTACACACTGCACCTTTAAGATTTTTTTGTGTAGCAGATATACTTTAGTCAACATTCCAACCCTTCATCAAAGTTGTCCTAAGACAAGAATAGGTATTGTTTTTGAGTTTAGGACAACTTTGACGAAAGGTTTTGATTCACTTCGAATGTTGACTACTGTATACATACGATATACATTTATAACCTAATTTTGTAACACATAAAGGTTAAAGGCTCCAGAGTTGACTGTGGGTTTAGGTTGAAATAGCAGATGAAATACTTTGGATACTCACAGTTTCCATGATCACATAAAACTTTATTTATAGCGGTCATTTTATTTTCATGATGCACTCACCTTACAATAAATAGCCGTTCTAAAAAAACACTATATGTCAGCCCAAAACACCTTCACAGTCAGTTAACGACTTTGTCTGTGTGTGTATAGGTAACTACTGCACCATGTGCTTCAAGTGTTATGAAGATAATGACTATGATAGCCAGATGATGCAGTGCTCCACGTGTAACCACTGGGTCCATGCTAAATGTGAAGGTCTGACAGGTGAGTGACAGAATGCATTGCATGCATGCATTTTAACATGCCATTTACATTTATCTCGCTCTCTATTTGGCTTTCATTTCAATAGCCTTGTGTTTTGTTATCGACAAAGAATGTGTAAAAGAATATTTGCCACCGATGGTTTTTAAGCCATTATTAACTGACAAGATTGTTAAATTACAATTAAATTCAATTTAAAATGAAGCATGACTGTGACCTATTAAAAACAGCTAAATTCGTTTTCGGGGATTAATGCGATGCCCTCTTTAGAAATTGAATTTAGAAACCAATTTCTTTCCTTTATTTTCAAATACACATTTGTTTTTCTGTGATTGTACACAAATAAAATTAATATTTAGAAGCATTTCAAACAATGGCTTAAGCTTTAAACACCATGACACTTTTTCTCAGGAAAAATTCATTGGATGGTAACCCGAGTAATGACTCTTTGAACCAAATTCAAAAAAAGAAGAAGAGAGGCCCAGTTTTTTAGTATTCATCAAACATATGTGTTACCAGGCATAACCTTTTGCAAGCCTCCAGTCATTTACACTGGAACTTTCTCACCGATTTCACATTTTTTCATGCTATTTGTAATAGAGATTCAGACACTTATGTGATTGCTCAAACAACCTAATTGCTCAATAGTGCAAAAAAAAAAAAAGTGTAGACACGTCGATAGAGAGGTGAGTAGCCTATGACAAGTGACAAAATTTTAGCTGTTGCAGAGCTGCGTGACAACTGTCTCTTTCAGTGTTAGCTAATCATTGACAATTTGTGTGTTTTCTACCAGATGACTTGTATGAAATCTTGTCGAGTCTGCCTGAGAGCGTGGTGTACTCCTGTCAGCCGTGCTTGCAAGAGCTGCCCGATGGGGAGGACGTGAATGGAGCAGGTTGGAGGGAACTGCTTGACCAGGAGCTGAAGACCGGCTTAGATAAGGTGCTGTCTTGCCTGCTGACCTCCACCTTCACTAAGCACCTGGTCATCTGCGAGAAGGTGGGTATTCGGTCTCTCTTAAACCCATTTTGCTGTGCTTCTGAAGTTGAAGCAGTTTATTGCTTGTTCAGAAAGCAGTTAAAGTGACAGTACACCCCAAAAAATTAAAAGTCTGTCATTAATTACTCACCACGCCAGGGGCGGAGTGGCAATGGGGACGGTCATGACTTTTCCCGGTGGGCCTGCCCAAGGATTTACACAGGGGATCACAAAACGCGACCGGCCCCTGAAATTAATAGAATCAATGACGTTACTAAAGTCTCTGCAAATAGCGTTTAAACACTCCCCTCCCCCACACGCCACAAATATCCAACCAATATTTATATCAGTTGCTCGCGCTCTATGTCTCATGGTTAGGTGATCCTGCAGAACATGGTCACAATAAAAAAAAAAAAAAAACGATTTGATTTTTTTTTGTTCGTTCTGGAATTCCCCTTGGGGCTTAATAAAGTATATATAATCTATAATAGTTGTTACATTATTAAAAGGGGTTGGGCCGGTGGATTTTAGTGCCCCACTCCGCCCATGCACTACGCCATTCCAAACCCATAAGACCTTTGTTCAACTTCAGAACAGAAATGAAGATATCTTTGATGCATCCCAAGGGCACTTTGACCCGTTGAGTTGGACGAAGGAGAGATGCAAAATGTGAGGACCTCCAGGAACCACTGCTTTAGAAAATCCAGTTGTAGCAATAAATTACAGATTAACGTCTGCAATTGAAGAAAACCGCTTACGTTCCAATGAGAAACAAGTACAGTCTGTCTTTTGACTTAAAAAAAAAAACCCAGTCAAAAGTCAGATTTTGTTTTTTTTTTAATTCGTGTGAGTAGCCCAAACCTTTCTTTGTTCACAACGGTTTTCTTTTTCTATGAACTTTGTTGATCTGAATCCCAATGAAGGCATTACGACATGCATGTCTCCCTGATACTTCCTATAAAATCTAACCCATCAGATGATGACAACTTGGTATTTCCTTTTTTGTGAACTGTATGCATTTAGTCATTGTTTAATAGATCGTTATGACCAAATAAGGACTGGTATGAGTGGTCTTAGAGAACATGCTCATTATAAGTAAATTCTGGCTTGAATAGTACTTTGGAACTGGGGCGAGTTGCATAAAATTAGACACCGTGTTTGACTTGGACTACTAGAACTAGTTTTACCAATGGCAGTTGCCAATAGCTAACCAGTCCTACAAATAAGACCTATCTGCCTTTTCATAACTGAATTTTATAGGTTATGACCAGTCTTGAAGGAAAAAAATACAAAAGAGTTAATAAAAGAGTTTAAGCAATGGGCCCCAGATGATCTGCTGGTTATGAGTAGTCAGTAAGGTTAGTAAAGTTTAAGTGTGGAGTAGGGTTAAGATATTTAAAATAAACGGGGCATTCAAAAGTGCTTTATAATTGCTAATAAACAGTCAACATGCTAGTAAAATGCATGGGAATAAGCAAATAAAGAGTTACTGCAAAAATAAGGATGAGAATGAACATTTTCTTTAGCTGTGTTCGGATGTCAATTGTTTCTCACGTGGTAAAACTCAAGGATTCGGATCACAATTTATTCACAATGGAGGAGAACTCCGTGATCCCATGAACCTGGGCATCGCTCACATGATCCGTTACCTGATTATCTGCTGTAAACAAGATGTCATATGGTTGCAATAATAAGACTACATTTATTTGTTACGTTTGGTCATATGTTCTCCTTATTAAAAGAGGAAAAAGATGCACTAGGTGAAATGGGTTTTCTGTTCCTCAAAATGATGGATGTCTTTTTAAATAGGGAGCTTAGCAGAGATGAGTTAATGCAGTCTCTTATTTACATAAACATAAAGCTGCCTTGTGTGTATTTCTATGCATGAAATTTTTTGCCTTTTTTCAAATTGTATTGCATGCCTGTGGATGCCATAATAATGACTCGTTTTTGATGTTTATGCACTTCTCTTTTTTTCCTCCTGTTTTTCACATCTACCGGTCATGTGGTGAAAGCAGTTCTGAAAAATACTTCTTAAAATACCTTTTCTGCTTTTCAGTAATAAATACGCACGCAAGCAAAGTGCAGCAGTTCTCATACCACGTTTGGCAAAAAAGACATAAAAATAGAATCTTCTTCTTATAACCCCAATAGAGATGGCTACGCAATGAAGATAATTCACATAAATCAAGATAATTGCAGTGTTTTGGAAAATAAATAAAAAAAACTCTGACATTCTGGACACAGACAGCTGGATGGACTGCGAACGAAGGGAAGACGAAGGCAGCTCATTCAGAACAACTCAGATTCGGCTACATAATTAATTGATGTAATACAGCCTCAAATAAGAGATAAGATCACATACTCGATGACAGCGCCAGTCAAAAAACAGCTGTGGCTAATCGTGGTAAAACGAGTTGAAATGATTGGGTTTGCACACTACTTATCAGGAAAGGTTCAATAAAGTATTGTCTTTTTTTGTTACGGGCTCGTCTCAGTTTTATTATCTTAAGACTTTGTTGTTTATGTGACTTTCGTGAGACTTTCCAGGGCCGGGGTTTCCATGACGCATCTTAAATGTTAGAAAAAACGTCATCGTTCAGTCCTGGGTCATTTGTTTTTTAAACAGAGCTTTTCCAGTCATTAAAAAATAGCCATAATGTACGCAATCCCCATTGTTTACAATCTTATACTTCACAAGTCCTGCCCTACAAAACCAGAACCAAAACCAAAATTAATGTCATTGCTTGGTTGCATTATTCTGAAATTTCTCTTATTTTGCAGTGCACTACAGTGGGTTCCCCCAACACCGTGATTGAAGATTTGCCTGTCTGCGACCTCCGTGCTATTGGAAAGAAGTTTGATGAAGGCCTGTACACATCCTTGGTCAGTTTCTGTTCACAGACTCAGTGTTTATGTCTGTCTTAGATGTGAGCTCAACACAAGGGGAGGAAGTCTTTAAGCACTTTGCTTTATGAGGCACAAAAAAGTGCAGTTGTATTTCAATTCAATTAAATTACACTTTATTAGTGAAACCTATTGTCTTACATCCAGAACGTTTCCCGTCTTACAATACATAAATTGACAGCAATGCACAACAAATATACAATGTGCGCACACGCATCCAACTAACTTCCTCTTCCCACACTCCTCAGCACTCGGGTCTACTTGGGTCCCCCTTATTCAGATTTAACAATTTTATCGACTGATAAACAAATGATGTCTGTAATTCATTTGTCCTTACATGTGGTACTTAAAATCTTCTATTTGATGGCAACAACTGATATCCCTCGTGTAGAATACTTTAAAGGGATTTTTCATATTTGGAAACCAGTAACTAAAATAAATGCGTACTATTCTCAGGCACGCTAATCACTAGCATCTGTTGACAATTTTCCTAGTTGGACAATCCTAAATGTAATCTTGAATTGACTTCAAACTGTTGTTTTGGCTGCAGAAGAGCAAAACAGGAAATGCTGATTATGTTTGTGACTTTGCCAAGCAGAAATCCTTTCACGAGGATGTGGTGAAAGTAATTCGCAATCACTTGGAAGATGAGGAAATTCTACCGGAGGACCAAAGACCCACTGCCTTTGCCCGGTCATATTACCTGAAGGTCTGATTCTTGTGTATTTTAAATTTTTATTTGCAGTTAATTACCAAAGTTGTACGTTTACCCAACCAGTCATAGGCTACGTCTACAGTAATCCAGATAAATTTGAAAACAGCGTTTTCGTCTAAAAGGCTCCACGTCCACACAATCGTTTTCAATCGTTTCCGAAGAGTTGATCATCCACACTGAAACGACTGAAATCGCTTGCGTTCCTGTACTACACATGCGTGAATTGTAAGACGACTCGATCTGCGTCATTTACGTCTGCCGATTATTTACTTTCCGGCTCTTTGAAACGTTGTGGCAAAATGTTGAGTTTTTTAATTGGACTGACAATGAGCTGGAGCGTGATACGGATATTAATCTTTAATAGAGCTGTCTAAATTGAGAGCGAGCATAACAACTGCTGTACAATGCCGTCCACCATCTTAGTCGAGTTGGTGACATGACTTACATCATATGACTAAAATGCGTCAGAGTTTTTGGTAAAATGACATAATGAGACAAAAAAAAAAATTGCATGCAAATAGCAATGTTAGCATGCTTTTCCAAATATAATCTAGTTTGTAGGTTTTTTTATAGCTTGTCTCAAATTTGTTTATATTTTTCTGGATTCTTAAATATTTTTTTATATCTTTATTTTCTTTATTTGAAAATTATTATTATTATTGTAATAATCATTTATTCATTGGTAGTACAAACGTTGCATTAAATAATTTTCAAATTCTTTAAGTTGTTTTGAAGACATTCAAGTTTGATGATTGATTGATTGATGATACATTATGATGGTTTTTGAAGAAATGGTAAAATGCTCATTAAGTGACTCAGACCATGTTCATGTACTCCTATATTGATAGTATAGAACTATATAAATGGTATTTTTGCAGCTCAATAATGACAGACACTAGTCCATATCACATTTGTAAATAACCGTACTGACCTACTTTCGAATTCTATGACTTTCCGAGTGATGCTGAAAATTCCATTTTATGACTGGATTCTGAGTTTCCATCTGGTTTTTTTAGGCATCAAATTGCCCTAATAGTCATAGAAATTTCCTTAGGATCTGTGTTTTTGTGGCTAAAAGTTGTTTTCAATCCTTTTTTCTTTTTTTTCTTTTTTTAGCTCTTAGAGGACGTTTATGGTTGGTTTAACAGTCAAGACCCTAAAATATGGGATCCGCAGTCTAAACACCTGCCAGCGTAAGCACCATAATTTTTCCAGCTGAACTTAACTTTCACATAGCGTTGTTGTATATTTTCATAATGACACGTCTTCAATCCTGCAGTGGAATGCTTTTGCATGCTGTAATGCCGCCAAATTATGAACACGTTTATGCGCAATGGCGTGAGAGAGATGGCTGTAAGGCTTTGGACAGCGCCCCACAGATGACTGAACGACACATGGATGTTAAAATAGGAGAAGAGGAGGATCTGTCCACACCTTTAGCCCATAACCCTAAAGGACACTTTATGGGCATAAGGGCGTTACGAATTAATCTGAAAGGTAAATGATATCAGTAACCATTGTTTGTGATCATCTGGAAGGCAGTGCATATCATACTAACTTCACCTTTTTATTCTGTCTCCCAGGAAAGAAAGGTCGACCAACTAAATCTGACTTGGACACGGGTTGGTCAAAAGATGACGAGAGACAATGTGCTCTGTGCCAAAAATACGGTGATGCAAAGGCCAGTGTAAGTACTTTTAATACTGTAAATTCACCATATATATATATATATATATATATATATACCATGGAAATATTACAGTACCATGTAATCATTATAACTACCATTATTACGGAATTACCATCTTATGATATAACTGAATTGTCCATTTTTGTTTTATGCCAAAAATAATTAGGATATTAAGTAAATATCATGTTCCATGAAGATATTTTGTAAAGTTCCTACCTTGAATATATTAAAACTTAGTTTTTGATGAGTAATATACATAGCTAACAACTTTGAAGGCGATTTTCTCAGTATTTAGATTTTGTTGCACCCCCCGCCTTAGATTCTAGATTTTCAAGTACTGTCCTGTCCTAACAAACCATACATCAATGAAAAACTTGTTTATTCAGCTTTCAGATGATGTATACATCTAATTTTGAAAAACCAATGCTTATTACTGGTTTTGTGGTCCATGGTTGTGAAATTTAAATGTTTGCTCTTTCCACGATTATAGCCATTGTTGCTGACATGGCATTAAAAATAAATAAATAACCTTCTGATAATATCTTTATCCAAGTATTGTGCAGTTGTTTTTGTAAGGGTGCCTTTCAGATGCCTTGATAAGAGAAAGATATTGTTAGTTTCACCAAAGCTGAAATTATAGTCTTTTTAATTAAACATTTTGTTTGTTCCCAGGATGCAGGGAGGTTGCTCTATCTAGGTCAAAACGAGTGGGCTCATGTAAACTGCACAATGTGGTCTGCAGAGGTCTTCGAGGAGGATAATGGATCACTTCTGCATGTTCACAGTGCTGTTGCACGAGGCCGTCTGATGGTAGGCCGTTAATCTCTTAATTCTGGTTAGAATTAAGTTACTGGTGGTATACTGCCTTGAGTTAATAACATTCCCAAACATGATGCTTAATAGTTTGTTACTAAGTATTCAAATTGTTGGAAATTTCATAATTTAGAGTATTTGAACATGAACAGTTTACTTGCATCAGGTAAATACAATAAAATGTTTGGCTTTGCTAATGTTCTGACTTTTCATTCCGTAGCGCTGTGAACGGTGCAACCGAACTGGGGCAACGGTAGGTTGCTGCCTTACTTCTTGCCAGAGCAACTACCACTTCATGTGCGCCCGCTTTCGTAACTGTGTCTTCCAGGATGATAAAAGAGTCTTCTGTCACAAGCATCGTGACCTTATAAGTGGAAAAGTAAGCTTTCAGTTTAATATAATTGTATGTAGTTATGACTGCTTGTTATGGACAATAAAAATAGAGCCAAATAGAGGCTTAATTTTGGCTTAACTTATTTTTCTGTAATTTACCAGATCATCAGTGGTCAAGGGTTTGAAGTACTTCGGAGGGTTTATGTGGATTTTGAAGGAATAAGTCTTCGCAGAAAGTTTTTGACTGGAGTGGAGCCGGAGTCAATAAATTTAATGATAGGTTGGTGTTTTTTTATTGCTGAACGACAATTACATAACCTAGTTTAGTACAAATTATTTTACATATTATGTTTTGTTTGTATAAAAATGTTTGCACAATAATGTTTTTCCACTGGTTAGGTTCTTTGCTGGTAAAAAAGCTGGGAAAGCTGAGTGAATTATCTCCCTGTCATGGGAAACTTTTCCCCGTGGGTTTTGAGTAAGTAGCTTTCATTTATTTGCTTTATTTATTTTAGGATTTTATTAAAACAGTGTTTGTTTCTTCTGCTGTTTAGATGCTCTCGCTGGTATTGGAGTACTGTAAACCCCCTTCGTCGATGCAAATACACATTTCGTGTTAGGGAGGTCCGGCCAGCTGTTCAGGAAAAAACAGTGGAAGAGTCACCTGATCAGGGAGAAAATTGCACAATTGCCCATAGCCCATGCCTCCAGTCAGGTGAGTACCATGTAATATTACTACATGCAAAGTTATGGTTTGTACTTTGAGTGTTGTTGAGCATTCCAATATATATTTTGATTAGATACTGAAGCCGTGGGAGTGGACTTGTCTTCATCAAATCCTTCTACTGAAACAAATTCCACCTCGGTATCTGTCTTTGCCAAACCGGACCTTGGTGCCCGCCCCAAAATTCCTTCATACCCCCAGAACAGAAGACCTGCTGGAGGACTATCCAGACCACTGCCTTCTCCAGGTAGTTAATATCAATTCAGTGAAGTTGCATGCACGGGCTTCACAAAGTTCGTACGAAGCATTTTGATCATTGATTGTTTATTTTTTTTGTTTTCTTTTTACCCAGGAGCTGCCCCATCCAAACCTCACCACATCCTGACAATTAGTGATTTGGAAGACACTCGAAGGCCACGACGTCATAGCCCACACACCCAGAATAGCGGTACCCGCAGTCACATGGCCTCTCCTACTCTTGGATCCCCTGCAGGCCCAATTGCATCTAGAGCAGGTGGTTCCCACCACCCTAAAACCTCCCAGCCTACCTCCCCAGGTTTTCCCCTTGGTGCTACTGAAAACCTGCTGACCTCTTCATTAGCTCGTCCTGTCGGTCGAAGTGCTTCCTCTGTCCGGGGTTCTGGAATATTGACACCCCATTCTACCTCAAGGCTGTTTTCACAGTCCACAAGGCAAGGTGGCATTGGCAGCACCCCTTGCACCAACCGATCTCTCACCTCTCCCACCCACCTCTCCACAAGACCAAGGCCTTTTGATTTTAATCAGATAGACTCTGTTGAACTTCCACACAATTTTATAGCATCACCACAGGAGCATCCAGGAGAAAATGGTGCCTTGCCATTAGGAGGCCCTTTAGGTACACAAAAAGGTAATCATCTAGGCAGTGACAGGGACTTCCCTTACACATCCTTTCACTTAGAGGCAGACCTGACTGTGGCACCTGAGCTGAGAACTGAGTTTGAAATTGAAGAAACAGAGCTAAATGAAGGCGTAGCTATGAACTGCAGTGCGCAAATTGTAGTTGAAGGTGAAGACAACCAGGAAGATTTCTGGGAGCCAGATGAAGAGAAATCCAAAATGTCTACCCAGAGATTGTCTTGTGCTGTTGATCCTTGTAGGAAAGACTGGGGTAATAGTAGTTCTGACGAGGATATGGAAAACTACTTTAACTTCACTCGCACAGTGGTCACTTGCAAAGCTCAAAGGGATGCCTCTCAGTCATCCACATCTCCATCTTTAAGGCATATTTCACAACTTGATGGTGTGGATGATGGGACAGAGAGTGATACAAGTGTGGCTAATAATGAAAACCAAACTGGAAACTTGTCAAATCAAGCTCAAAAGCCTCACAAACCATTCAACTCTGTGCCTCATGAACCGACAGCCAGCAATGGTCTGTGTTTGGCATTTGCAAGTCCTGTTTCTGATATTTCCTCAATTCAGTTAGAACCTGTGTCCAGCTCGGAGACTGTTGCTGATCAAGATTGTTTTGGTGTTACCCAATCATCGCAAGCAAACCAAGACCCTTTTGTTCATCCAAAGCCTTCAAACACTGTATATTCTACATATGGCAATGATTACCAAACCCCTCATTTATTTGTTGAACCAGAGACGCCTTTAATTCTTGAAAGATGTGATCCTCTTTCACCCAATGCGCATTTTACCGAATTGGTCTCCGTTCAAGATTCTCCAAATGATCGACAAGACTCCAAAGAATTATACTTGGATCCTAGTAGTGGTCACTTTGTGTCGGCAATGGATGGTGCTACAGTTTACCACAGCAACCACTTGCATGAGGATTCTCCTGATTTGATGGGAGTCAATGGAATTCAGAGTCCACAACAACAAAATCCTGTTCCTTCCCCAGTGTTACACAAATCTGCGTCATCTGTTTCTTTTGCAACATTCCCAAATCAGGCACCAACTGCAAATGTTTCCTTGTACCCTGTCCAAACTCCTGAGGGTAAGACAGTCTTGCCACCCATGGAGAGTTTCAGAACCAAATTGCACCCACCTGCTGAGCCAAGGCATCCTGCCCCTTCAGTTCCTGGAGGGGCAATGCCATGCGTTCCCACTAATTTACCCCAGAAACCAGAGTCAATGCTGTCTGTGCCATCAGCCACTGGTGTACCTCTCGGGACTTATGGGCCAGTTTCGGGTACAGTGTCTGTCCCATTGCATCCCACTTACCCGCAGCCCATCGGCTCCACAACAGTTGGCACGATCTCCTCCTCTGTAACTTCTCAACCATCAGCTCAGTGCCAAGCAATGCCTTCTGCCATTCCACCAGCCTGTGTTCCTGGTGTCATAAATGGGTACAACACCACACCTATGCAAAGAGAAACCGCTCCAGGGCGAACAATTTCCATCAATTTTTCAACCCCCAGATCAGCAATTGAACCTCAACAACAGTTGGTTACCCAAGCATTGCCGGGTCATGCTATTCTTACCGTAAAGGAGGTTGGTGGACCCAACGTGGATCCCACACCACACGTTTTACTTGTTAATCGTCTCGGTCAAATATTTGTCAAAAACCCGGAAAGCAACACCTTCCAGCTGCCGACTCCAAATTCCCCTTCATATAACTGTGTTACTCAAATCGCCAGCCTCTTGCAAAGCAATGCCTTGTCCGCAACACTTGCAGCTGCTGGGAATTTGCCCTCAGTTGCAGGTGCCACCATTCCTACGCAAGTTGCCCAAATTGTAACTCCATTGGTACAGACCTCCAACACCATTACCCAGCTACTTACCACTAGTACTAACGGAGCAGCTTCACTACCAGCAGATGTTAAGAAGCCACGCAGGAATGCCAAAGCTTCTGGAGATAGAGTGAAAAAACCACGGAATAAGAAGGAGTCTTCCACACCTAAAAAGACTAAGTCTGCAAGCACACATGGCCCCTCTAGCAAACAATCTACGAGTCAAATAACAACCTCCTCGGATACACCAAATCAAGCAGAAAGTGCCCAAGCTATCATCAACCAAGCTATGGCTGGATATTATGATCCCAACAAGACTGCTTCTCTAATTCCCTCATCGCCTCGTAACAGTAGCGTTGTTGGGCGAACTCAGACAACGAGTTCAGTAGTTTTACCAGAAGGACTCCTTGTTGAACCAGAGATGAAGCCTTCCCCACCAGCAACACCAGAAGCCGCACCTCGACCAAAACAGGTTCGAATGAAAAGAGTGTCCTCTTTATCTGACCGTATCGCCACCAAGAAATCAAAATCGGACTTTTTAGACCTGGACCACCCTAGTGCATTGGAAGAACCACGCAAGTCAAGCTCACTATCAGCAAGGTAAATGGGACCAGTAAGAATTGACTAAAATGTCTGGATGTTTTTCTTCATTTTCAAACCCTGCATGGGATATTCATTTATTTGTTCCTTTTTCCATTTCAGGTATGGAGTTCGCATTAAAACCCCAACCGTCAAGGGAATTCTAGACTTAGACAAGCTGAATGAAGAGCGAAGTAGTGACTCTGAGAGTGCAAGGTAAATGCAAAAGAGGCAATTCCCGGATGATTTAGTTCAAGTTTTAGTATTATTTTTTGCTTTTTTTAAACAGTTTTGAAATTAATTATTATAATAATTCATAAATATCACCTTCTTGAAGATTATCAAGTTACTGTCAGCATTTTGAGTCCTGGACTGCTAAAATATTTGTAATATTACCAAATATAAATGCAGTATATTATAAATAATGTTTCAGTTTTGAAAATAACAAAAGGATCTACCTGTATTTGTTTGCATGTCAAACAGTGAATTCAGTGCATACAGTAGATGATGCTAAATGTCTGTTTAACGTGCCAAAGATAGAATACTGGGTGTTTTCATATTAATAAGAAAAACCACAGTATTTTTTTTTTTATGTGGGTAGTTTGTTTCACCTTTTCTGCTGATGTCATTGGAGTGGTGACATTATAGTATTGTAATGGAAAGAATATGTCATACTTGCATGTGATGGTGTACCTAGACTACTGATATTTAAAATGTGAATCATTTGATTAATTTTAGGCCTGGACCTTGGGATCGTCTTGCATTGCCTCGTGGTGGGGACAGCAGCAAGCCTGCAACTTGGGATCCTGCTAACCGTAATGCACTGTCTGACTGGAACAAATACTCAGGTTTTATTATTATCTATGTTAGATTTTTTTATTTTGCTCACATTAAGGTGTTTCATTAGATTAAACGGCAAAACCTTTTCCCTTTTAGGGATGCTGTCCTGTTCAGATGATGAGACGCCTCCGTCAGATGGGGAAGAGCATAGTCCTCCCAGCAGAGATCAGCCCCACCTACGCTTTGAGATTGCTAGTGATGACGGTTTCAGTGTAGAAGCAGACAGTATTGAGGGTACGAGACTGTGGTTGGAAAATATATGATGAGTGTAAAAGAATAGTCTACTTTCGGTATGAAGACGTATTTGTATATAACATACACATATATATATATTTTTTTTTTTGCTTATTGTATTTCATCACTTTTATTTAATAATAATAATTATATATGTATATATATATATGTGTGTGCGTGTGTGTGTGTGTGCGTGTGTGTATATATATGTGTGTGTTTTATTTGTTTTATAAATGTTAAAAAAAAAAAAAACATGGCCATTTTTTTATTCTCTTGCTATTGCATGTTTTCACATTTTAAATGTACTTAGGAATCAAAGAGTAGTCACATTCATTCTTCACATTCACAGTTGCTTGGACCGCTGTTATCGAGGGAGTCCAGGAGGCCCGTGCTGTTGCTGGATTGAGGCAGCTTACTGTTTCTGGGATGAGCGGGGTGCGTGTGATGGGAATGCTGCATGATGCTGTAGTCTACCTTGTGGAACAGCTCCAGGGGGCCAATCTCTGCCAGCGCCACACCTTCCGCTTCCACAAGCAGGCCAGTCAGGAGGAAGATCTGCCCATTAACCCAAGTGGCTGTGCCCGCTCTGAAGTCTATCTGAGGTCAGTTCATTTGTTTTTCTCAACTAATCAAAATAAGTGGTGGCAACATACTGATGCAAATAAATATGTGTACTTCCTCTTTTATATATATATATATATATATATATATATATATAAAAGAGGAAGTTTTTATATATATATATTTATATATATAAAATACTTTTAAATAGCAATAATAATAATGATGTTATATCATCAGACAAAAAATTTAATGTGTGTCTATAATCAGACGATCCTGTAATCAGTGTTAAATATAAATTATATTATTTCATATATATATATTTTAGTGCTGTAAAAATTTTCTTTGTCTGCCATACTACTCCTCCTCTTTCAATACTACTATTAATAAATTGACCAACACAAGACTTAAAAAGACACTTTTTCTTAAATTTCTGTTCATTGCTTAAAGGGGTCATATGATGTCGCTAAAAAGAACATTATTTTGTCCATTTGGTCTAATGCAATGTGTTTATGCAGGTTATGGTTCCACAAACACATTATTTTTCACATACTGTACATTATTGTAGATCCTCAACACCTTTGTCTCCATTTGTGATTAGAGAAACGACAAACAAGCACTACTCTACACTGCTAAAAACTCACTTTTAGAATACTAAGCAGCCGATTCTTTAAAGGGGTAGTTCACCCAAAAATGAAAATTTTGTCATCACTTACTCATGCTCATGTTGTTCCAAACCCTGTTTGACTTTTTTTCCCCCCACTTTTCTGGATTTGGGAACATTTCTGTTGTTTGTGTTCTGAAGAGGAACTGTGGTCTTATGGGTTTGGAACGAGGCACAAGGGTAATGACAGAATTTTCATTTCTGGGTAAACTAATCCTTTAAATAAGCAAGTGAGTTAGAAGCACAAGACCGTCCTGCAAAGATGGAATTTCCCCACTGTATAGCCTTTGTGCACAGAATCAGTCAGAATTGACAGGCTACTCAGGTTCAGAAATCATGAACTGCTCTAGAACAGTGTTAACCACTGATTCCTAGTTGTGTCCTCTTTTGGAAACCCAACAAAAGTAGTTTCACTTTGGCAACGAAACACACCGTCTCAAGAACATGGCGCAGGCGGCAACACTACAGCGAGAATAATAGCTCCGCCTTCTTTCTTTCCATAAACATTTGGGCAGTGTTATGTAAATAAACCAGTGCTGGGTGGGGGGTTACATTACAGTTTGACTTAATAGAACTAATTAATAGAAAGTCATTGTTAGGAGTAGGGATGTCAACGATTATTCGATGAGCGATAAATTGTCGATAAGAGATGCAATCGAATCAGATTCATTTTGGGCTGCGTGCAGCTCATGCGCAAACATCTGAGAGTGACCGTGAAGGGGCTGAATCTTTCACAGAAATAATAGAAAATTGTTTACCTAGTTAGTAGGGATGTAACAGTATGGTAAATACCGTCGTACCGCAATATCAAATTTTTTCGATAATACCGTGGTCGCATGACTCGATAAAATGATGGTTCTTGCGAGAAAAGTTTGCTGAGGCGAATGGAGCGAACAGGAGGTAGCGGGAACTACAATTCCCATCAGCCCAGGCATGCCCTTCATTCTTTGCGGTCTGTTGTCAGTACAGATCAGTGTTGCCAATTTAGCGACTTTGTCTCTATATTTAGCGACTTTTCAGACCCCTTGGCGACATTTTTCCCTAAAAGCAACTAGCGACAAATCTAGAGACTTCTTGGACAAACCTCAACAAGACTCCGATACTGCCGCGCTAGCGAGAGCCCCTTTTTGTCTCGGCGCGCACACACCTCTCTCTGCGTTTGACATGCAAATAGAGCCAAAATCACAGCATAGCCATTGTCTATATCTTATGTGTACATGGTTTCATTATTATAATTATAAACGATTATAAATAAGGATTTTAATCTAGATTAACATCTTGTAAGGTAGAGCTAGTTCACTAGGCCTTATAATGGCCTGCATTTCAGTCACTATTTCTTATTCATTCAGTTTTTCGGACAACAAAC
>JAUMHQ010000075.1:11904288-11915180 GCA_032361165.1 Enteromius paludinosus | reverse complement strand
ATGTCCATGTACTGAACTGTTATTATTCAACCATGCCAAGGTAAATTCAGTTTTCCATTCTATGGCACCTTTAAAGGTTCTTTAGGGTACCATTTTAGACAAAAAGGTTCTGCTATGGCATATTTCTATTCATAAATAAAGTAATCAATGCACAGGGTATGACTTTCCGCACACACTTTCTTGAATCGATCGTATTGTGAAGGAAAAGCAGCCTACAAAGGTTTATAGGAACTTCTTAAATGCTTTAAAATGCATCCCAGGGCGCACCTTATGGTTCTGCTTTGAAAAATACTGAGAAATGTGTAGGTGTGTAGAGATATGTAGAGAAATATAAGGACAAACATCGATATACAGCACTCTCTGTGTAGCCCAACGCAAGGCAACAAAGCTTCGTTCAATCTCGTCAAATCTGTTTAATCAAAGGATTAAGAAAATCAATTTAAACTTACATCACCCCCTTCTGTCTACGACCAAAAACTGTAGGAACAAAGGTTTTGTGTTCAGGTAGCAGGAAACAATGCAAGAAGACAATGGTTTCCTCTGCCGGAGTCAAGCAGCCTGCAGCGCATCTACGGTGTGAAGGAAAGCTTATGCGATTCAAGTATTTAGAATGAATAATATGCTTTACCAAATGTGTTGTGTACCAAACAGGTGCTCATAAATGTCACATTTTTGGGACGGTCAATCGCGAAATGTGCTATAATTGAGTCGAAAATGTTTGTGTGGGCAGCTTGTACAGTTTCCCTGTGCGTGCATAGGTAAAGAAAGACTGCGTCTGCCATCAGATGTTTCGTTTCAGCATTGATTGAGCAAAAGAAGTACAAAGATCAATGCCTCAATCAGGCACCTGTTTGTGTGTGTGGCAAATTAGGGAGTGGAACAGACTTTGGCTAAAAATGAGACTGAAATAGAACATCCTGCTCTGAGGGTGTAGATGACTGACTTTCATGTTTACTGTTGTAAAGTCGGGGACAAATGGGGGGCTCCCCTCAGTTTCGGCCTTGATAGTAAGTGCTGTGTTCCAAAACACTCCACCAACATATCCAGTATTTAGTGCAAATGGTGTTTCTGTGCTTTTATACTGCCTCGAATACTTCAAATTAGCACACTTTTAAAAAATAAACACCTGAATTATTTAAACGAGAGACTTGCAGATCTTTATGAGCATAAGCGCATCTAGAAGTCATTCAATTAAAATGTTAATTAAATTATGTTATA
This sequence comes from Enteromius paludinosus, assembly GCA_032361165.1. Taxonomy (NCBI): domain Eukaryota; kingdom Metazoa; phylum Chordata; class Actinopteri; order Cypriniformes; family Cyprinidae; genus Enteromius; species Enteromius paludinosus. Next base: position 11,913,962 of record JAUMHQ010000075.1, on the reverse strand, counting down.
TTATTCACACCCCAAAATGTTTCATTACAGTGATGATATAATTGTCTTAATTGCATAATTACTGTTATTCCACTGCAGTGGAACCACAGACAGTTATTAGTTTCCCTCATTTTAATGGAGCCTATAGAAAGATAAGTCTTGTAGGTGGAAAAGGGGGCTGGTTGGGGAAAATGTGTCCGTTGGAAAGTACAGAAAGAAAAGAGTATCACCCAAGTCGCGATCATAGACACACACACACACACACACACACACACATTCAAGCATATACATTACCCATGAAAAGTTTGACACACATGACTGAATTTGTTTCTCAATTTAGAAATGACGTTATTTTGGTCGATTACTATTCTTGCATTTGAACTTTTGTACAAAACAGTACAACTATTTGGGATTTTTAACATTTTGTAGCGGATTTAAAAATGCAAAACGGTCAACAAGTGTGAACTCCTGCTGTTTACAAAGCTTTTCAGGGTTTGCTACTATTTTTAACAAACTTAAAATTAAATGTAAGATTTTTTTATTTTATTTTAAACTTAAATTCAGGTTTTTAGGGAACGTTTTTTTTTAAAGACTGACTGCATGGCCTCAGTTCCAAAGTTTAATCATTTATTTAAGATAAGCTTAACTCTCTTGGTCTGTTCAAAGAAAGCAGAGTTTGAGAATAATTTTTGTTTTTAAATCTAATATATAAAACGCTTAAAAATGACTCATTACTTTGCACAGTAGAAAACCATTCTTTCATTTGCACTTTTAAGTATTAGAAATTTGAAATATTTAGTGAGAGATGAAAAAAAAAAGACTTCAAAGGTAAGCAAGGTCAGATTTTGCGGTATTTGCTCTTGGTTATGACTGTAAATGTGTTGTTGCATTCGTTAAAAAACAAGTTTACCAGGCTAATGGTGTTCTGCTGAAATTAGCTGACTATAATGTGGCTTCCTGTCGAAAATATCGTGAAAAAAAAGAACCTAGATTGTTGTCTTATAACCTTGGACTTCTCCCTGAAAAAGATGGACGAGTGAAGCTCTATGTTTAATTAAAAATATATATAATTGTTTCTTTGTTCTTCAGAACAAAGAAACAATCTTTGTTTTTCAGAAGATATTAAAGAATGTTCTCCAAAACGTTTTGGTTATGAATGATTTCCATTGTATTGGCATAAAAACGTAGCATCGTTTGTCAAAATTTCCTCTCTGATGTTTCACCGAAGTAATTATTTCTGGTGAACTAAGTCACACATAAGATGCATGAGGTGAAGGAATTATAAATGAGGCTGTCAAATATATATTATGTAATCAAAATCTTTTATTTTGGATGCAGTTTGACCGAACTAATTAGAAAATGTGCCAATTTTGGGGGGCAAATACTTTTAAATTGTGCTTGTGCTGTCTGTCATTAAAATCATTTCCACATGGTTTGATATTTTATTTAATCCTATAACATTCATACGTTGTAAGTGTCATTTGTGTGCTGTTTCTTACCTCTCTTGATCATCTGATATGGATCCCGTTAAAGCTGCACTGATAGAGGCGTTCTTTCCTTTCAGACCAGGAACGAAGGGACTGTCTTGAGTCAGCGGTGAAGAGTGTATGAGGGGGTGATAGGGGTGAAGCAACCCCGTGTAACCCATAAGTGAAGAGGAGACCTGTGGCTGGAGAGAGTGGTGGAGGATGGGGTACATGGGTGTGGGGTAGGGATACGCTCGAAGGGAGTGGAAGGTCATAATTTCTCTACAGTTTAACACCATGCTCCTCGACGGGTTGACCGGTGGCCAACAGAGGCGAGGGCTTTGAGTAGGAGAGCTGGAGGAGATGATGCTCTCTCTGGAGAACGTGGGAGGTCTAGGAGTCACGGGGGAACAGCTCTTCTTATGTGTATCATGGCCCGATCTCTTGCTGGAAGAGCGTTCTTCTTCTAAAGAACAATCATGGTCTTCATCTGAACTGTGGCTAGTTTTAGACAACTGAGTGTCTTTGTGTGCTTTGTCATCTTGAAGGGAATTTATCGCTTTTGTGTCTGTCTTAGTTGGGGCTTCTGGATCTCTAAGTTGTGCTTGACATTGCTCTACCAATGACTCCACTTCCAGGTACTCGGCGCCCCTCAGCAACTCCTTGAGATCACCTTTGGGCACCTCCAGCGATTCGCTGTACACATAGTCTAGGATTTGCTTGAAGGTATGGGAAGAGACTTTTTCTATAACGCAGCAATACCCTGAACCTGGACCGTGCTGGTTTGTCAGCTGACGCTTGAGACGCTTGCTCGCCAGCGCTAATATCAGAGCGTGGGCTTTAAATGAAAGGCCTTCCACGGTGAGAAGTGTGTCACAAAGAGTTCCAGCCTGGCGGAGCAGCTCCGTCTGATGCAGAAATGGCACGTGGTGAGGGTTATGAATGCGGATCATCTTCAAAGAGTGAAGGATACGGCTGAAGTGAGATGTTCGGGTTTGATGTCGTGATGAGAAATCTCATGTCAGCCTTAAGATGGGGGGGAAAAAACAGAGGTTGAGTGTGTCATGGGACAATGAGGAATAATCATTGACATGAAAGAGAAGATGGAGAGAGAAAAACTACTCAGAATATTGTGAAAGTAATCTACCAGGAAATTATAAAATATAAAAATAAATGTATTTAATAAATAATACTGCTCTTTATGTAGACCATAATACCCATCTCTTTGAATGTTTTAATTGTTTATCTTTTTTATTTATTGACTTATCAGGTTATAAGTCAGGCTATTGTTTATTCATTCTTCAATTTATGTATTTATCTGGCTTTTTTTTTTAAATCTAAGTCAATAAGACAAAAGATTTTTAGGCCTGTAATTTCCCTGAACTCCATACATTGAGATTTCGATCTAACAGTCATGATTAAGGCGATCAATAACCAGACTTTTTACATGCATCCAAGGACTGATCGAACCTGTCACCGTTCAGCTGTTTTAAAACTAAAAAAGAGATCTCGTAGCTTTCAGAGAGATAGACCGAAAGAAAGACTGAAACATAGATAAGCTCGAAGAGGTAAATACATATAGCAATATAGGCTAAGGCATTTGACTTAATTTCAGAGATTGTGAAAGACATATTCAGAAGAATCGAGCAGGGTTTTTTCCTGAACTCATCAGCAACACAACACCTCTAACCTACTTTCATACATCAGACAGACAATGTAATTCACAAAATGAAACTCCAAGCATGTTTAATCATTTCTATCTCACAATACATTCAACCATGAACTGGAATTGTAGTGTCTGTGTATGGCTCAACGCGGAGGTGGACATGTCTGGTCACGTCAGGCGGCAAAGGTCCTTTCGCATTTTGCATCACCTTTGAAATTTTGTTGTGGAGCTTTTGCGATGAAGCCACAGACCTCTTCAGAATGTGAAACTCTGACTAATGCCGGTACGCTGAGACTCGTAAGAGTTCAAGTTTGTTTGATCAACAACAACAGTATCAAAGCCGTACAGTAGGTCGGTTTAGATATGCATCTACTGTAGTAGCAGTGTGATGTGGTGTCTGGTGAAGCGTTTGATTACAGTACATGTCAGCTGCGTTCTAATTCCTCACAATTGCGCAGAAAGTGATGCGGACTGTCTGGGGGGGGGGGGGGGAAACGGTTTTGACACTCAATCTTCAAAGGCACTCCAAATAAGAACCATGACCATCCTGGAATACGAACCGTCTTTGGAGCGTAACGAGAAGCAAAAGATTCAGTCGTAAGTATCTCGGTTTGCGTATGTTTTGTCGTCGATCTGACAAATGCGCAAAACAAGAAAGTCGAAGAGTATCGAATGCCTGCAAAAGCCTATGCTGATACGATCACTCCCCCTCAGCTAGGATGCAACGGTGACGGATTGTGTGGAACACACTGTACTGAGATGACGGTGCTCAATGTTCTAATTACTAGAATTGATGCTAAACTGGTTAAAAGCGAGACACACACACACACACGCGCGCGCGCAGCAAAGCACGAAAAAACAACTGAAACAACCCAACGTTAATATTTGCAGGCATTTTACCAAACAGATGTGTGCAGATACTTTCATAACCGTCCAAATTAACGGTTGACAGTTTACGCAGTCATGATGTAGTTTACATTTCTGCACACAACTTATGTGATCTGGAACTAAGTTAAGTATTAGAACAGTTTACCCCAAAAATAAAATGCGGTCGTCACTTACTCTCGCTCTTGACGTTCCGCATCTGTATGTCGTAATTTCTTAACAAAAGAGGATCGTTAAAGGACACTGATGGTGTCCAAACATATTGAACTGGGCCTACATTGCCTTTCATTGTTGGATGTACTATGTACAAGACAATTTCTTTGGAACGATCGTGAGGGGGTAAATGTATGACTATATTATTATTATTATGGTTATTATTTTCATGTATTATTAACTGTCTACTAGCAGTCAACAAAATAGAAAACTTCTCCTTAATTTCCACCTTTGTTTTTAGCACTAGCTTGTGTGTGTATGTGTGTACCTTAAAAAAAAAGAAGCCAGATGAGTCATGTATTATCTCCCTAATATTAGCTCTAATATTAAATGTATATAAGTGAGTCATATTACTGTACTTAATCTAGCATACATCAAAGATTAGAATAAACTTAGAATAGGCTATGCCTTATATTATTCCTTGGACATGCAAAAATGAATATAATATTTCCAAAGCTACCGACACTAAATGCATCTCTTGCTCTTGTTGTTGCTTTGGACAAGTCACTGGAAATTTAGAATCAAAGCTGAGAATGTTGTCAAAAATGAACTAGTTACGTACTGTATACGCTAAGCGAATTTTTATATTTAATTTTTAACAGGCTAAAAAACAATTAAATATTCATTATCTGTTTCATGCATTACTGCGTTCGCTGTATTTTCTACAGCTATCGTAATCACAGTCCCCCCAGCAACTAAAAAACAAACAAACAAAAACAGCGATCTGCTGTTGCTCTGTTTCTGACTACGGTCAAATTAGCAACGCTAAATGAAATTTACCAAGAAATTACTAAAAGCGCTGCAGTTTTTTTGTGTCGCAGTGAATGATACCTTGATACCAACGATGCCTTCACTCATTTCTTTTAAAGCCCAGGTGAAAATGAATTCTCATTTGAGCATGATAATAAGCAGAATGAGAATGAATAAGAAGAATGAAACCGTGTGCAGTAATTGCAATGCAATTCTGAGTCAAATGACTGCAAATTGTGCAATAGTGCAATGAGCAATTGACTTACCTGCCAAGCAGGCCTGTGAATGTCTGAATCTGAGACCCAGGTTACGCTCAGTCCCATAACCAAACTGAAGCCTTGCCTTCATGGTACGAAACTATAGTATGTCACATGTCAAAACAACTAGGCCTATGCGACGAAAGGCAATCTGTAAGCGCCATCAACAAAAATCTCACCCACTAGTGAAGAACGAACCTATAGACTATGTAACAGGCACTCAAATGCAGGTGATAACTTTAGAAATCTGCAAAGTGCAACGGTCAGGCCCACATAAAGAAACACAGTGCAAGAAAGAGGCCCATGAGTAACAGGGGAAAACCTGTCTGCAGTGACACATCCTCTCCGGGCCTGCAGTCAGAAGAGACCTCAACACACACAATCAGACACTTGCACGGATGCTTTTGTAATCAAAAGATGTTTTTCCAGATATAGAAAGCACGGCACTTGGTGATGGGGGAGGGGAAGAGGTAGAGAGGCAGCAGACAAGATGAGAAATGGCAAGATGACACTAGAAGGTGGAAAAGAAGAAGAGCCTGGTTGACAGAAACTTTCAAAGACGTACCTATACGATCAAGGTAGAGGTTGCGTCCTGCCCCGAGCAAGTCAACAGAGACGCATTAACACGCATCGCGACCTCAAGCAGAGGTGTCATCGCCCAGTGGAAGTCTACATGTGGGTGAGATCTAGCAAGGCCACCTCTAAACTCAAACCAGCCCCTCCCCTTAACACCTCAAACATCTGTGATTGGTCTTCTTTTGCTTTTTTGCTTCCTTTCAGCATTTTTTTTTCTAGAAATAAATGCATCTGTGCTGTTGACTTATTTGTCCATTGGAACCTATCCTGATAGCAGCACAAATACGAACTGGTCGAGATCAGAAAGTTGTTTAATTGTAATATTTCCAAGAAAATAATTTTGTTTTAATCAATTTGACTGGAGGAATAAACTTTAGAAAGCACCTGTAAAATTAAAAAGAAATGATATTGTGATAAAATGAGTATGCATGACATGATGATGCATTGCAACTAATATTCAGCTACACTGATTTTTTTCTTTTCTCCAGAATAAATTAAAAATAAATCAACATATTGGGTATGTTTTACAAGATAAATACTAATTAAATCTTTGTACTTCAAAATTACACATTTAATTCAATCTAGCTTGATTTTTTTTCTAAATGTGAAATTTATGAGCAAATTCTTAGTTTTTAAGAAAAACCATTTGTTTTTTCAGAGTAATATTCACATGTTCATCAAATTATTAAATTCGCCATTTATAATGGGAGTGAGCTAATCAACTTCTTATGTGCTTTGGTGTTTTTGAACAGATTAATACGCTTCTCCAAAATGTTTAGAACAGAATATTGGAGACATTATTCCTTTCTACTAATTTTTCTTCATTTTTTTTTTTTTTTTTGCAACTGCCCACACATGTTCCCATAATTGCAAAATATCATGTTATGGAAAACAGCCATTTTAACATGAAAAAATGGGTACAAAGAAACAGAACTCTAACTCTTGACCACAAACGAAACTCTGAAAATAATAATAATAAAAAAAGAAACACCTCTTTTATCTACTATTCATCTCTTTGAACAAACAACAGTTCACACATGTATTTCTCTTATTAGCACCGACACTGAATATATAATCATATTTTGGTAAATTAATGGCATTGGTTAATGAGCAGCTCAACCCACCAGATAAGAACTATTCCAGGAAGAGAATGAAAGCGAAGGTGTGAATTGTTATTTGAGATCTTCTTATCTGCAATTGCAGTGGAGGCTGAAGATCTTTATCAAATTATAATGTGCAATACTTTACACTATCATGGAAACATTGTGAAAGGTGACACTTCCTACAAACTGGCAAATGAAATGAATGAAACTTTAAAAAATTAAACAAAGGCCTGATCTTTCATGTCTTGAGATTTTTCCAGGGCCATTATCGGGTTCAAAAGGTTATAGTCAGAATAATATATATATATATAAATTACATATTGTATACTGTATATACTAAATGTATTAAAATGTAAAAAAAATAAAATCCTGCATGTCATATGACCATAACCAATGTCAGAGAACTATTAAGATGCAAATGTGATACGTTGTTACTAAAATATTTATGTTAAAAGCTGTGGGGTAATTCATATAAAAACAGCTTTAATTGGGGGCAGTCATGGCCTAATGGATAGGGAGTTGGGTTCGAGTCTCATGTCCGACAGGGATTGTGGGTGGGGTTATTGAATAACCACTGCTCTGGGTGTGTGTTCGCGGTGTGTGTGTGCATGGTTGTTCACTTCTCACTGCCTGTGTGTGTGCACTTGAACAGGTTAAATGCAGAGCACAAAATCCTAGGATGGGAAACCATACCTGGCCACATAACACATCCTTAATTTTACATTGTTTTTAATAGTGGAAATTGAACAGCGTTTCTTTCTTAAAAAGTCATTTTTGTAAAAGTAAACTTACTGTGTTAAAGCCATCCCGGCTGACAAGAAGAGGTGTGCAGGCTGGTTTCTTTTGCTAATCTGACTAGCCTCAGCTGACCAATCAGATACAAACCAGCTTGACCAGGAAGACCACTTTTATCTTAAAGCATCTTAGACAAGCCATCCCACTTAGGCTGATTTTTCCTCTCTCTCTCAGCATGTCATTCACACCAATAGGAAGTATCTAATTAGATAAAGTTTTAATAATCGTTATTATTACGTAATACCAGGAAATCCGTTAATGATAACAAGACATAAGAAATGATCTCCAAAATGATTTTTCTTTCCAGGCATTGAGTAATAAGTGTGATTTATAAACGGCCCTTTAGTCCCCTCTCCTCCCACCTATTCTACACCAATGAGAAAATCCCAGTACTGGATGTTCACCGTTGCATTGATGCAGATGAGGTTTGAAAGCTCTTGCAGTAAAAATTATTTTTGGATTCACTGTATATTTTGTTATTTGCATTAATTTTGCCCAGTTACACAATTAACAATGAACATACTAAAATAGACATTTCACTTTCATTTTACATCTGGTTTCTCTCAGGTTCTGGAAACACTTACTTGACGAAACCACATCTGAGAGGAGTAGCTTTTAAGCCAACAATAGGCGTCATGACAAACAATATACTCGTTGTGAAAACTGTTTTGGCTCAGTTTTGTAAGTTCAATTTACAAATTTCATGTGCACGATGCCAGCCGTTTGGTGTGTATTTGTTCGGGTGCTTTGCTGGTAAATCGTTTAACAATTGCAGCTTTAATGCACTAGTAATTTCCAGACTAACCCCCTCCACCTTTTGAAAGAAATGTCAAGTTTTGCATACTGTACGCAACGGTTCTCACAGCCACATGAACACGGTGATGCACAGTGAAACTGTATACTACAACGACTGAAACCCCTCAGGGAACCCAAATCGTCTTGAACACACCCTTTGCTCCTCTCCTTCTCTGATGTGTTTTTTTTTTTTTTGAAAGAAGGGTATCCCCACCACTAAGGTTACACATTTTAGATGTGTTTGCACTGGGGGTCTGCCTATGTCTCTGTGAGCATTGTATATTTTCATCAGACTCCATGTGGGTTCATTTATAATGAGCTATTCAAGATAAATCAGTTGAAAATCTGTCATCCTTTGTAAGCAGATATTACTGTAAATACCTTTGGCTTCACAAAGCAACATTGTGCTGGGGTACAGTACTTCCTAAAACAGGGATTTGAGAATATGCAGAATGTCATCTTTAATTGCTTAAAGGGTTACTCCACCCCAAATGTAACATTTCACATAATTAAATTAGCTTTTTTCTTTGGATGAAAACTAGGAGGCTTCTATTGACTGCCAAGTAAATAACACTGTTAAGGTCCAGAAAAGTATGAAAGACATACTGCCATCAGTGGTTCAAACGTAATGCTATGAAGCGACGAGAATATTTAAATGATAATAAATACAGATGTTATTCAATAGTTTCATTTACATTTATTCATTTAGCAGACGCTTTTATCCAAAGCAACTTACAGGTGGGGAAGACATCAAGCAATTAGTCCTAAAGAGCCAAAAACAACTTAGGAAGTGCTCATAATACCATATAACAGGCAAAGTTCAAATAAGTGCAAGCTAGAAAGGAAAAGAAAGAGTAGGGTTAAGGATTTTTTTATTTAATTTTTTTTTATGATGTCAAATAGTGTTGAAAGAGATGGCTTTTCAGCAGTTGTTTGAAAGTTGTAAGGGAGTTGGCATTTCGGATAGGGAGTGTAGATTGGTAGCAGTGAGTGGAGGTAAGCGAGAGCCGAGCCGGAGATTGATCCATATGCAAGCATCAGTGTCTTGAATTTGATGCGAGCAGCAATTGGGAGCCAGTGCAGGGAGATGAAGAGAGGTGTGACATGGGCCCTTGGGCTCGTTGAAGACCAGTCGTGCTGCTGCGTTCTGAATCATTTGTAGAGGTTTGATTGTGCTCGAGGGAAGACC
>JAUMHQ010000075.1:11842566-11873616 GCA_032361165.1 Enteromius paludinosus | reverse complement strand
TCGAAGCTCACACGTACAGTAGTGTAGAAAACTAGTCCCGTCTGAATAAGGCTACAGTGTAATTCGGCTATACATCCACGCTAAAGGTGAAAGTCACCGTATAGACTCCAACCCAACTTTGTCAATAGATTAACGGCGATATTTTTTTTCTGCGTTAACGCCGATAACGGCCCACCACTAAATAATACATAATCCTGAACGATTTCCAAAGGATCATGTGACACTAAATACTAAAGTAGCAGCTGCTAAAAATCCATCTAACATTAATCTCATTAAAACGCAAAGGCTCATTTTCAAATTGCAATAATATTCCACACGAGGTCTCTTTTTACTGTATTTTTGATGAAATAAAACACAACATGGTCAGCACATTAATAAATTCTACAAACGCCATACTTTTGAAAAATAATGTATTTATGATAATACCAGAATATATAAATAAATTCAAAGAAAATATAACGAGAAATGAGAAAGACAATACTGGCAATGAAAAAGTGGCGTTAGCATTTCTGAAAATGCCCTCGTGAGCTGATGTAGCAAATACAAGAATATATGATGTGGAGTATGTGAGCAAAAACCAAGGACAAAAGCCCCTCCGAGCCAAACAGCTGCACAAGCATTACATATTCATCAACATTAGCACTGAGCCAACACATTTATGATTTATTTATATCATTTTGCTTGTGATATAAGATGCCTGTGAGGTACTGCAGGGTACAGTGTACTACAAAATGATGATTAGAAATTTCAGAAACTACATCTAAATCACTCTTAAAATAATAGATATACGTATGGTTAATTGAACTACATGTGATATTGCAGTTTACATCTGTATTTGTAAAGGGATGTCTGTATTCTAAAGTGTTCAGGGTGTATTTTTGGGTGTACTCACCCAGACAACGGTAGGGCACGACGATGAAAGTGCGGGTCTGGCAGTGACCCCAGCCCTTCTTACACCAGCCTGGGATAGTCGCTGGAGATGAGGCCTCTTCCACATGGGATATCTGCAGTCCTGGGTACATCTGACATACGGAGAGAACCACAGACACAAACACACGTGAGGAAAGAGCAGGGATAGGAGTCAGGGTCACGACAGTTGGAAAAAGGACAGGGAAATAATCAGTTTCTCATGCAGAGACCACACACACACACACACACACAAAGGGGATGAGAAGGAAAGGGACAAAAATAAATAAATGGCACTCCATGGTATTGCACAGTCAACTAATCTTGTTTCTGAAATAGTCTTTTAATATGACCTAAACCACACATGCAATTAATAACAAGCCAGATAAATACATAATGGATGCTTTTTTTTTAGCTGATGGTTACTTTTTAGTGGGACACCTCATTTGACCACAAGAGGGAGTCGCTGAGTCAATCTTGCCCAGCTGAGACTGCAGCACTTTAGAGTTATTAAAGGAATATGAAATGCATTTCTGTATTTGGCACCAGGGGGCGTCAGAAAACTCATTGCGTATTATTTCCCAAATTTTAAAGAAATTACACCTCACCTTCAAAACATGTTTGCAGGGGCACTGAGTCATACTGAGTCATGTGTACATTATTAGGATTTATTTATGATTCAAAACATAATCATAAATAAACTAATTGTAATAAAACACGGATGGGAGGGAAAGAGGGAAAATGTGTCGTATATTCCGGAATATACATGAGTGTATTGTCACATTAGGTTTGTTGTTTCACTATATATTTGTATATATAGAGATTTGACAAGACAAGGTCAGGCACACAGATATAAAAAATAGCAACCTGTAATTAATAACATATATTGATAAACATCATAACAATTCATATTTAAGACTGTTGTGTATTGGGCTTTCAATATTCTGTATTTCAACATTTATATTCCAAAATATATGGTACATACACAATACATTAAAATAATGTATTATAAATATATTCCAAGTAACATTATCTTATTCACTTTTTTATTTTATTATTTAGTTTTAATTTATATTTTACATGTTTCTTAGAGATTTTATCTTTTAACATAGGATAAATTTGATAAAGTTAAAAAAAACCAACTTGTAATATACAACATATTAAATCAGATGCTCAACACGCATCAAATAATGTTGTCACAATTAAATTTTTAACTTTTTATTTTAATTTTTATTTTATCATCAGGCACTAAAGTGAAAGGAAAGACTTTTTTTGTTGATAAATTAATAAAAACATTGTTTTTACATTTTCATATTTAGGATATCACTGAAAATTGCGAATATAGTCATGGCGAAAGGAGCTGCACATACACTGCTTGCTGCATTTCAACAGCCTTTATAACACTGGATAACCTTGAGTCCATTTTGACATAATTATGACATATTGTTTAAATTTACATCATGAAGAGTATACGAAAAAAACAAAAAAAACAGAGTATTGTTCTGGGCACATGCTTGCATCAAATCAATTCGCACTGGGCTGAGGCGAGTGAGAGTGTAATCTTACAGACATATGGGAAGGGATTATTATGTTCTAAACAAGCTCTGGCGATGAGGCCTCGGTCCACTGGCAGACCGCCTGCGAGTTTAAACCTCATCCAGCCAGGAGAATGACATATTCTTTGGCCTCTTCATTCAATTTTGATGTCACTCGTGCCAGCTAGCTTATGTATATGCCACTTCGTGCCAGGCTAGAATGCAAGCACAATAATGCTTTTAAAAGGCAGAATGACTGGTTGAGCCCAGATTAGCACACAACGAGGTGATTTTATACTGCGTTGGTACGGACAGTGTGTTGATTCAGACAAGGTTGAACAGACATTGCTGGCACTTATAGAGGCAGACAAAAACACGCTTATTTTTCAGACAGGCATCTCAATTTTCAGAATTGCTCTCATGCAATAATAAAGGCTTAGACTGATTTCAGCCATGTATATACGCGCAATCATATTTGGCGAGATGCTTTGCTGTATTTGGCAATGGAGACAGTGAATGACCAGAAGAATGCAGGAAAGTGTGGCGTTTTTCACTCTCATTATCCACAAGGAATGCAATGGAAACTGGCATTGTACAATGTTACAACTCTACAGGGATGCAGTAAAATGCTATTGTGCAATGTTGATATCCTGAAGGAACGCGGAAGATTGTTCGGAAGCGATGAGCAAAACAACCGGGCATCATCGCTCATTCATAATTCCATTCTAGATGAGACAACAGGGAGAGAAAAACTTGCAATCCGCTTAGAAATCAGAGAATAGTCATATTAGCCGCACAATACGTTTGAGCCCGGGGCGTACGCAGACCATAAATCTCCGCCGCTGATTGATGGTGAAGAATATGGCCATTATCCTGCACACTTAATACGGCGAGAGTTAGAGAGAGATTTGCATCGAGTTCCCTGTGTGTGCACGTAAACGCCGTTTTAGTCTTGTTTTACAATGCTAATATTAGAGCAGGCTGCCCTCGGCATTCACCTTGAGAATATGCTTGAGTGGAGATTTTCTGCGGATGCTTGTCCACATAGTAATTAAACCAATCAGTGCGCATGCTAATGCAGGTGCACTGAGTTTGATGTTTAGCGCTTGACTGAAATTAATTACACGAGTCAAACAGAACAGAATAAAAGTAGAAGAGAACACAATACAATGTGTAAGATAAAAAAAGAAAAGAACTTTGGGATGGGCAACAGAATGAAATGCAACCGCCAAAACGGAATAGGAATGGAATAGAATAGAATCAAATCAAATCAAAACAAAACAAAACAAAACAAAACAAAACAAAACAAAAAGAAAAGACAAACAAGTAAATAAAAGTAAATGCAGAGCACCAATTTCAAGTATGGGTCACCATACCTGGTTACAAGTGGCTTCACTCAAAACTGAATAGAATAAAACACAAAACAAAATAAATAGGGGACAATAGAAGACAAACAAAAAACAACAGAACAGAATGCAACAACGGAATAGAAAGGAATGGGATAGAGCACGAAACTGTAAATAGAGAATAGAGCTCAAACAAACAAACAAAAACAACAACACTAAAACAAAATGAATAGAATTTTAGACTAAAATATGGTAAATAAATCTGAGAAACAAACAAAAAAATAAATAGAGAATAGAGCACAAAGAATAGAAAAAGAATATAATATATCAGATGGAATTGAAAACTCTAGAAAAATTCAATGAATAGAATAGAATAGAATGTGAAATTAATAGAATTTTAGACTAAAATATGGAAAAATCTGAGAAACAAAGAAAAATAGAGAATAGAGCACAAAGAATAGAAAAATAATATAATATATACCGATGGAATTGAAAACTCTAGAAAAATTCAATGAATAGAATAGAATAGAATGTGAAACAAATTACTATAAACAAAGCATAAAACAAAAGAAATAGGCAAGAATATAAGAAAAAAAACTAAACTAAAACAAAAAACAACAACAACAAATGGAATAGAATATACAGAAATGGAATGAGAAAGAATAGAATGCAAAACAGAATGCTGTAAATAAAGGTTAAATAAAACAAATAGACAAGAATAGCACAAAAACAAATCTGTAAAAAACTAAAAAACTGAGAAAAGAACAGAATATATCGATGGAATAGAAAAGACTTGAATAAAATAAAATAAAGATCATTCAAAACAAAAAATAAAGATATGAACGATAAAATAGGAGAGATTTGAACAAACATAACAAACCAAAAGAAAAGAAAACATAACAGAATAGAAAGCAAAAAAATAGAATAGAATAGAATAGAATAGAATATAATTTCACCTCCTGGCAGTATGACAGGATCTTGCTGGGCTGGGTAAAGCATCCCTGTCGTCCCTGAGGATCTGGTTCCCACTGTCCGCTCTCAGTGTTCATGTGTAGAAGCTGACGACCACAAAACATGGCAATCTGAGGTTCTGCCACATGAGGACTAACCGGTCCATTCACCTCCGTCATGGCCAGAGCCTGAGAAAAAGAGATTCAAACATTATTTGCTGTACATTCATATTCTCGGCAGGTGCTTTCTTATGAAACTAGACTTGTGGTTATAAGCCTCAAGTGCACATTTTTTTAAATATTTAAATTTAAGGAACATATTCAAGAGGACAATACTTTTAGAGAGGACATGCAAACCTCCCAGTATTGAGAGAGTGAAAGAACTTTTGAATTATTTCGAAGTTTGGAGTGGCCTTCATTCTTGATAAAAAATACAGGTAGCCCTGTTATTACTGCAAACCACAGAGAGATAAGAAATATTTGAGGACAGCAAAAATTCAGAGCGATAGGGAAGTGGAAAGGACAGGACAGGACGAGGAGAGAGGGAAGAAGGGTGAGTACAGTTGTTATCACTGGCCTGACAGTGAGGAGGAAATATAACATGGAGGCTCATTATTGAATTTCAAATTGAGCCAGAAGGCCAGACTCGCTGATAACCCTAAATGCAGTTGATCCATCTCCCATCAAACCTGCGCGTGTAACTGGAGGACAGGCATAGACAGTACACTCAGCTGCAGATGAGCGCAGGAACAGCTTTTATCACAAATACGTCTGCTCACCCATCAGCCTAAACATCTAAATGTTAATGAATTCGAAAGGGCAAAGGGGAACTATTATCTTAAAAAGGTAGAAGAGGCTTAGTTTTATAATTGTCATTTTTCATCAAAATAAAGTGTTGTTTTTCTCTCTGAATAATGCTTATAGGGTATTTATGCTCTCTGTGTAGTGCCCTTTCCATGACCCCTTCTTGATTATCTCGGGCTGTTTTGGGAATGGAAACTTCTGCAAACTGGACAGCATGTGTAAACATCATTTAAATGTATATTTTTTTAATAATAAACAAGAAATAAATAAATACTAGTGAATGAAACAAGTAAATAAAAATAATGCTAATTATAAATAAATAAAATTGATCCATAAATAAATAATAATAAATAAAATACAAATATACATACTATCAATAAATTAAATATTATTGATAAGTGAATTAATGTTAATGTTTAAGTACCTAAAAAAAAAAATATATATATATATATACACAAATCTATGTATTTCTTGCTAAAATAGTATTGATAAATAAACCAATCAATCAGTATTAATAAATAAAATAGTACTTAAAAAAATATTAACAAACACATACTAAAATAATTAATATAATAAATACATTTGTATTGATAAAAACGTAAATGCATTTTAATAATTAAAAAATATAAAATCATACTCCTAAATAAAATAGTATTAGTACATGCATAAATATTAATAAACAAAATACAAAAAATACTATTTGTGAATATTAATTATAAATAAAATACTAATATACGAATGCTATAAAAAAATATATTAGCATTGGTACAATTTAATAAATAAAATACAAAAATAAATACTTTACATAAATAAAATAGTATGAATAAACAACTAATAAAATAAATATATAAATAAAATATTGAAAAATACAAACCACTTGACATAAATATGACAACACAGAAAAATAAATGCTAACATATAAAACACTAAACACAAACGTTATCTTTAAACAAAGTTTTTTTTTTGTTTTTTTTTAAGTATTATTAATAAATAAAACACAAAAAAATTGATTATACATGCTAAATAAAAACCGGCTCATTCTGCATATTGAAACTTTTCTGGGATACAGTGAGCACTGTACACTACGAGTGCAGTAAGACTACGCCATTGAGAACACATCCTCAGTTCTTGATTCGTCCTAGTCCGGCCATCTCTCTCTCTCACATTACTCAGTTTCTAGTTCATTCACTTCCTCTCTGTCTCTTTGGCAAAGGATGTAGGTATTGATCTGAAATGTGTTCAGTGCTCCTGGAGGAAGGGCCCCGGGGAGCGTCACACATGCAGAGCAAACAGTAGCCCCGTGCTGGAGTCAGATGTTAATACAAGCTCATTGACCACTAGGTCATTCGAGTACATCAACACAGAGGAGGAAACAAGGGATCAGGCGAGAAGAGAGAGTCTAATCAGGGAGAGGCTTCATTTCATCTGGTTATCTACCCATTTCACCGGTTAAAGCTTAGTAGTGGTAGCCTGCACACTAATCGCTTCTCTGCAATGAGAAAAAAATATATATTTCTGTGTTTGTATAATATATGGATGCCAGACAAGATCCACATGATTTAATTGTTATGTATGTAGCAGGTAATATCATCCAAAGACTCTTAGGAAATATAAAAAAGCCTGTTGTTATGTACATAAATAATCCCATAGCAAAAGACATACACAGCTGAGATCATATTAAATTCAGAAATATTGAAATATGAAGAAAAGTACTTTGACTACATAAATATCGCTTAAAACAAAATGGCATAAAGACCACAAAATAAAAATGCTTTTAAAACATGATTTATGAAAATAATAGAAAATAAACAAGGAAAAAATAATGTTGGAGCAAAAGAAAAAAAAATCAACATGTGCAAGAATCATCACTGACAGGACTGCTTTTCAGAAGAGAAAATTACTGCGCCTTTCAAAGCATCATTAATCTGGGGTCTGTCTGTGCTGGAGTGATTTATCCTGGATTACGTCTAATCTGACAAATTAGAGTCAAATTTGTATCAGGGTACAGACATTGCATTTAAGAGAGGCAGCAATTTATATGAGTGATTGTTTAAAAGTGTCAGACTTCACTTACACAACCAGCACTGGATATACTAATAATATTAAATTTTATAATATTTAATATATTATTATATTATTATTATTAACATATCATTAAATATATAATAATATACAATTTAATAATATTAATAAAATAAAATTAATTAAAAAAACAAATATATATTTACATGTCTATATTTATATTCATGTAATTTCTATAATGAATATATTTATTAAGTAAAACATTATATATATATATTATTAAAAATTATATTAAATTAAATTGAATTAAACTACTTTGCACTTTCATAGATACAAATACATATATCTATAATTTATATTGTATTGTATATAAAATAAAAAATATGAAATAAAAATTATATATATGTATACAGACACACACACACATTTTAATTATATATTATGATTGTAATATTAAAATTATCTTATAAAATCTTAAAATATAATATTGAATATTTTAAATATAATTTCAAATATAAACCTTATATTATATTATATTATATTATATTATATTATATATATGCATTTATTTGATTTTTATAATTTTACATTAAATCTGATTTAAAGTATTCTGTTGTTCGTTCCAGGTTATACATTATTTTTTTAATCAAAACTGAATAAATTTTGAAACAAAAAAACATAATTAAACCATTAAAGAATTAAATTAGGCTAGAAGTGTGTTCTTTTCATCACAGAACTAGTAATTTTGATCACTTCTGTTCTGTGGCTAAGAGTGATTCTAGGCGAACTGTAATAATGACTAATAACGAAGAACACACTGTAACATGTGATTATCTCGTGTGCGTCAGTGCTGTTCTTCTGCACGCATGGATTCTGAGGGGGAGTGATGCTGCGAGGTTGCATGACTTCTTACTTGTGGGCGGAAAGACGCAATCAAAGCACAAAAACAGCTTTTAAAGCATGTCAGAGTTTTTTTACACTCCAAAGCTCGCCGCGTTTCAATGGCATCCCAAGCGAGGGCACCAATCTGGCAACCCTGGCAAAGACTGGAAACCCGGCGTACTTTAATGTTCAACGACAGAGCGAATGACAGACACACAGCACTCAGGCAACCAATTAGAGTGGAGATGCCCACAGGGAAGAAGAGGGAAAAAAGAGAGAGAAAGGCGAAATGTGAGTGTGATCAAAGGAAAACCCTGCCTCTGCTGGCCAATGCAAGAACGTTTGAAGTCCTAATTAAAATTTATGAGGAAATAAATAAATAAATCGGAGCCGTAAATATACAATAAATATACAGAGCCCGCAGGAGAGAGAAAGAGAGAGAGCAGCATTAGTGCAGAGCTGAGAATAAGAGGCAAATACCATTAGGAGACTGTTGGATTAAAAATGATGAAAAAATCTCATCAGCTTGAAGGCTTGACGAATCGGTTCGTACCGCTGCTGCAGTGTTTGCAGTGCACACACACACAAGTGTGTGTGTTAAAAGCTCAGACTGAACCCTGGTGTCATGACCTTGCACTTAGTCATCGCTGAATTTCAGCTGTCGATTACTCATGAAACGGTTCTCAAGTGAACATCTGCTGGTGTCACTCTTATTTTTGAGTAGAACAGGTTTTCAGTTGACTCAACTCAGTACCGTTTCACAGTTTCAGCACAGACCACAGGGAAAAAAAAATATTTTTCTCGTAAACAATATTAAATATTTTAATATTATAAAATGTGCAATTTTGGAAGCAATTATTTTAAAGTAATTTTTATTTTTCAATTTCGACAGTACAATATTTTTCTTGCAGTACAGTAATATACAACATATATGATCAATCGATCTAGAGATATGCACACACACACACACACACACACACAATATACAGTACATTATAAATATATGATGTATATTATAAATACTACTATATATATATATATATATATATATAAATTACTACAACTTTTGCTAAAATTTAATATTATACTATTTCATGTATATAAAACATTTTTGTATATTAATGTATAATAATAGATTACAATAAAAGATTGTGTGTGTGGGTGGATGTGTATTTTTTATATATTTTCCATTTCCATTTTAGTTATGGATGTAGTGAATTTACCGTGTTTTGTCATTTTTATTACTTCTTATACATATGTTTATACAGTTTTGCCGTTTTTATTCTTGGTCATTTTAATAGATTGAGTTAAAATTCTATATTTAAAATATACTATGAAAAAAAAGAATGGCAACTACTTAAAATTGAAAAAATATTTATGTTAATTATAATTTTATTTGTGTGGTTTTAGTCTTAGTTTTTTTATATTTTAATCTTACGATTATTTTATTTCCTTATAATGAGCCATGTGTAGAACCTAAACTCTGTGTATATTCTGTGCAGATCCATTTGTTTACATTACATTGAACACACACAATTTTTACACACACTGACATAAAACACAAGCATCTTCAGTACAACCTCACACGCTGGATTACAGCAATGCCTGGAGGTATTAGGACTGATTACTATCTGCCAAGATATTTAGAGATTTCTGTTTAGAGACCTCTGATGTGGTTTAAAACAGGATGAATGCAGGCACGGTACGGGGCCGGCACCTCTATCTCCTGAAACTCTGCTCAGATAATGGGATGAGATAATTTTTTTTTTTTAACTGGAGGAAGGTCATAGCCACATGGGAGACTTCCGGACATTTGAGAAGATAACCTGCACACTCTCCAGCTCTTAGTTCCATATGCACACGTGGCACAAACACACACTCAGAAACACACACAGTGAAGATCAATACCCAGAGCTGTTGTACAATCCTGCTCCTTCAATCGATATCAGTGCATCAGGAGCCCCGAGGTCTGATCTAAAACATGCACACACACACACACACACACACACACACACAAACAGGAGGCTTGTTATATGCCAAGTCTTTCAGGCTTAGACCAGATCGCATTCTGGGAACAGCAGATACGCATGACTCCATGATGTGCATCATGCGATTAATTCTCGCAGTCTGCTAAAAACCTGAGCCGGGTTACACAATGCTTGACGTCCTCCACCCAAAACAGAAAAAAAGCACTAAGCAGCAACTCTTTCCCTCAGATAAAAGAAGCATCCGTAAGCGTTATTGTATTGGGGATGACAGAGATGAACGCATGCTCTCATTCACTACAAGGTATTTAAGACACAGCCTTTTATCTTGCTTGTTGATGACAGATGCCATCAGTCTTGAAGGACTCGCCAGGCTGAAGAAGGATTATGCTTAAAGGGATAGTTCACATAAATATAAAAATTCTGTCGCCATTAAATCACACCCATGTCTTCATAAACCTGTGTGAACCACTAGCTTCTTTGTAACACAGTCATTTTGAAAAACGTAATCTTTTCAAAGAATTTATAGTAACTTGCAAGCTTAAAAAATATATATTCATATATGTATATTGGCAAGAATCCATTAAATTAATAAAAAATAAAAAAATAAACACATACATAATCTACAGACCCCAAACCTTAACTGTAGTGTATATTCAAAAACCTTTTTCAATTACTGATGACATAAAGGCTTTATTGATGCATCTTCAACTTTTTCTTTCTCCTTTTTGTGTTACAAGCTGTGTGTGCATAAATAAGATCTCAAAACCAAAGAGATACTGTATTCTTTATTAAAGATAAGACTTGTCCACACCCCTCTAAAACAGCTCATTTAAACAATGGCCTCAAATGTCCATGTCATTGTATGGGTTTATATTCATAACCCTGCCCAAATATTAACGCAAAGAAAGAAGGAAGAGCTATTATTCTCACTGTAGTGTTCTGGAGATGCTGTACTTCATTGTGAAAGTGAAACTACTTTTTTTGGGCTTCTAAAAGAGGACACAACATAAGTTCAACATAATTTCTCAGATGTGTTCGGTGGGACAATTCCAACTTTGCAAGGACAGTCTGGTGCTTCTGACTCACAGCCTGTAAGTAAACTCACTTATTTAAAGAATCTGCTGCTTAGTACTCAAACAAGGGTTTTGAGCAGTAGTGCTTGTTGTTTGTTGATTCTCTGATCACGAATGCAGACATGGTGTTATGTGGAGCTTTGTAAAAATCATTTCAGGCAGGCGGAGCATAGAGGAGCAACAATAATGTGGAAAATAATGTGTTTTTGGCTGCAATAAACACATTGCATTAAACCAAATAATGTTCTTTTTAGC
This sequence comes from Enteromius paludinosus, assembly GCA_032361165.1. Classification (NCBI taxonomy): domain Eukaryota; kingdom Metazoa; phylum Chordata; class Actinopteri; order Cypriniformes; family Cyprinidae; genus Enteromius; species Enteromius paludinosus. The sequence goes on along the minus strand of JAUMHQ010000075.1, from coordinate 11,861,855 downwards.
AACATCATACAACCCATTTAAAATTCAGTCTTTTTCAATTATATAATGTATGGTTTCAGAAGATTCATAATACAGCACATGAAAAAAAAGCTCCAGACCCACTTTCATTGTACTGACAAAAGGCAAAAGCAGTCTCTATATGAGAAAGAAAGAAAATCACACGGATGTGGGTTAGGAAAAACACAAGGCTGGAGTAAATAATTGTCATTTTTGGGTGAGCTATTGCTTTAGGTTCTCGGCTTGAGGAGATTTAACTGCAGTAAACCAAATGATGCATGTAAACATCACCTAATAGCAGATTCCCCTGCAGACCGAACCAACAACACGGCATTATTAGATACAAAAAGGAAACAGGGATATGGGATCGGGTTTAATTTCCGCTCTGAGGCAAAGGGGAAAATTAGCAAAACATAATAATGAAAAAACATCAAAAGATGTATTTAAATGCTTTCCAGAGGTAAAGGAAACATTCTGCAGTATGATAAAATAGCATCCGCATGCCGCTCGCAATGGAAACCGCAGCCTTTCATACAAAGTCTTGTTAAAAAGAAAATCCCATTGATGCCGATTCAGTCATTGTTTCACTTTAATTGACCACGGCATCTCGCAAACATAATTAGATTAGGTTCTGAGTCATTCCATTAAGTTCAGTTCAATTCAGCCTCATTATCCATTACCTTTAAAAACAGAAAATGATATTTGACTCATAATGCAAGTCACAAGCTCCATTGTAATGCTATTGAAAAGCTCCATTTGATTCCTGCTAACATTCGGCAGTAGCCGATTTAACCCTGTTAAATGGCCGTGACTACATTCACAAACAACACCGGTCCATTTAAAACGGATTTGCTCTCATTCACCGCTACTCCCTCTCCATCTGCACAATGGAAACTCGAGATTTTATCATACAAAAGGCCATGCGTTCACAGCTCGCGCCGCTCAAAACAGCTTGTGCACTTGTTTTTGGAGGGCTATGTCGTGATTGATTTTCCTTCACGTCAAAGTCAAGTACGCTCCCTACAGCTTATTGAGGGAGAGAGCGAGGGCTCGCCTGAGCCCAGTGAAACTCTGTAATTGGACAGTCAGAGCTGGGTGTATCCAGAGTGAGTTCAACATAAAGGAGGGAAGGCAAGCACAGACAGACATGCACCCACACACATACACTCAAATGTGTTTGATTTGGCTCAAGAGCTTAACAAGACTTGGATCCGATGACTTTTAACCCAAAACAAACTACAGTACACACACACTACACTTTTCCTAGTATGAAGAGTGCGAACTGACTAGTTAGATTACTTTGGTATAAAATAGACCTCTACACTATCATTTAAACATTTGGGGTTCATATGCTTTTTCTTTTTTTTTTTGAAGACAATTAATACTTACCAACCCTTGACTTTCGAAAAGTGTAGTGTATATTACTGTTAAAGTGTTTAAAGCCACTACCAATAAATTACATTTTTCGATTTTGATTTCTCTTAGTCTGCTTCAATTAAAGCATGGCCTGTTTTTTAAAACCTTCCTTGCATCAAATTTATCTCTAGCTGTGTTTCATCACCCTGTTTTTATGCACATGTTTAAGTATCACAACAGTAACTTATATTAAAAAGCAAAAAAAAGTTTTTACGCTTAATTGAGGTGGTTTTTGATAAAATAAAGCTTCAACTTTTTAAAAAAGATTACCAATTATCGATGTTTCTTCTTTGGAATAACACCAATAAATCACACCAGGAATGTGTATTAACGAAGTATATTGACCACCATCCTAAAACAAACATAAAACCACCCCATATTCAATCTACCTTCCCCTGAGATTGTGTTCCAGGCAGCTGTTGCAGCAACATATGAAATATAGTTCATTCAATAACAGTGTCCTGCTTTCTGATTAAATATTCCACACCAGTCGTTGTTCCTGGTCGTGGATGCAGGATGACATCATGCCTGGCGATGATGCAATCGTGCAGAGCTGCTGGGTAAGGGACGAGAGAGAGAGGACGCCAGTTCATCAAGTGTCACCTTTTAACAAGTCAACCTCCTTTTAATCCATCATACCACCCTGCTTTAAATACAGAGTGTATGGATTCTGTGTGTGTGTGTGGATCCTCTGTTCATTAGAGATGCAGTTGTCTCCGTCTGTACCCGTGTGTGGTAGGATGAGTCCATACACCATGCGTCATTTCAGACATGTGCTTGTCGATTGAAAATAGTGGGCTGCAGGTTTTTTTTGACGTTCCTCGTAATAATGCGGCACTACTGAAGCACGGTTCCTCCAAACCTCGAATGTAAAACAAAACATCAGTGGTTCAACTACGTCAGACAAGGTATACGTCATATTCAATTACGCTGATGAAAATTCGATTCTTATGCTACGTTTACTCCAGACGCGACTTGCGCGAATAAATCACGCTATTCGCGCATAGTTGGACACTTTAACATTTTGAGTTTACTTGCTTCATTCGCACGTGAAATGCACTTCACAGTAAATGCAAATTCAGGTTATGGGAGGGGCTTCTGCCAGGTGCTTCCAGTCTCTGTAGTGGTTAGACATGAGGTAAAACGAATCACGCATCACACGCGTCAAACGCGCGAATCGTGCCACAGGATGTCTAATCGTGCCTTTGCATTGACTTAACATGTAAATCACTTGCACTTAACACTTCATTTGCGTCTGGTGTGAACACACCATTAGGGATCAAGTTAAGTCTGTTTAGGGCACTAAGAAAAAAACGGTGTAGAAACAATTTCGCAAATACATTTTTTTTTTTTTTTTTTTTTTTTGCCATTATCTCAGGTTTTGCCCTAACTGTCAGTAAGATTATTATCTGAAACCTTAAAGGTAGTCACTTTACTTACATTTATGCAGACATCTTTACGTCTTTGACCCCTACATACATAGTGTATATACACACACACACACGCACACACACATACGTATATATATATATATATATATATATGTATATAAATTGAACACACAAATGTGATTAATTAAATGTAATATAGGATGTTAAGTTTTAATTTGCAGCAAATCAAATACTGCTTTTAAAGTGACACAGGTTCATCGCTATATAACATGGAAATATAATTATACACACAAATCAATCAAAAGGTGAAAAAAAGTGACAAAGCCCTCAGCTGCTGCAGGTCCCAGGAGTACAGCCAACTCTTAAAACCAAAAATTACACAACAAGCTCTAGCTTGTCAGGAAGTGTCCCTGGAAACGTTTCTTCCTTTGGCTCAGCGGCACAGTGGGCTTTTGCCGCAGATTTGGGGAATAAATAGAAACAAACATGCGCAAAGCTCCCGCATGCGCTTACACAGAAATGTCTTTCTGCAGGACAGATGGCCCTAATAGTGGGTGGCTGGCCAGCTCTCCGGCCCCCCTCAGCCCTTTCTCTCTCTGGCTTTCTGCTGATCTCAAGCCTCCACAATCTGTCTCCCTCTCCATGTCGCTCTCCTTGTCCACCCCCCACCCTAAGTAATACAGCCTCTACAAGATTTGGGGGCATTCATCATTGTAATCATGCTGATTAATTATTCAGTGCTCAGCCTCATTTGCCTGCCAGGCCTTGATTAGGAGAGCGGAGAGTCAGCTGGGTCCACCCTGCTTTTGAATGTGGAGAAGCCTGATGAAAGAGGCCGGACGGTCTCGGTTCAGTCAGAGCAACAAGCACTGTTAGATTCTGACGCTAATTGCATGCCCCATGCTAATTGCACGCTGTAATTAATGTTAGCGAAAGGCAACGAGCTGTGGAGCCATCGATTCTCACACTTGGCTGGTGTGAACAGTGGACAACACAGCAGGAAATGAGATGTTATGGGGGCAAACAGTTCAAAATCCTATGCCAATTTTCAAACTGATTTATGCTGGTTTAGTTGTTGGATCAGCATAATTACACGGCAATTCAAAAATCCAGCAAATTGGTCCATAATTCATATAAATTTGTATGTTTTCATTAGTTCGATCTGCTTACTATGGAAGCATGTAAATAGCTTTTATAACTCACAATTCTGTCTTTTTAGTCAGAACAAATTGAGCTTGTGAGTTATAAACAGCACTGTGAGATGCTAACCAAGATATAACTCACTATTTTGAGAACTAAATTACGAATTGTGTCACACACTTGCTATTCTGTGGTTAAAAAAAAAATTCTGTGGTACAAAGATTTAAATGGAGAAATGGACACTTTAGAAAATATCGCGAACCCCATTTTAGTTTAAAACCACAATCCGTATCCGTTGACTGAAAAACTGAATCGTAAGATATAAACTCAGAAGTGTAAAATGTTAACAACTCTGCAATTGTGAGAAGAAAGAAAAATAAGAAAAATAGAAGAATAGAAAATAGAGAAGAAAAATAAACTCACAATTTTATGATAACTTAGAGTTAAAAGATTCAAACTCAGAATTCCAAGATATTATCCAAGATATAACCATCAAGATGAAAAGTCTAAATTGTTAGATGTAAAATTAAAAAGCTGCAACTATCTTTATTACTATTACTGTTTTTTTCAGTGGCATAAAATGTTCCCGTAGATAATGTATCAGTGTGTTACGTGACCATGTTTGTTTATGTTCTGTGTTTGCCTGTTCTCCCCATGTGTTTTCCCTGTGACCTAGTTTTCTGTTAATTATGTATTCCGTTCAGGTGTGCCTCCCTCATTTACGTTGATTGTCTTCCCTACTTAAGTTGAACCCTGTGTACCAGTCTTTGTCTGTCATCGTCTATGTTAAACGTGTGTTGAGCCTGCTCTCGTTTTGTTATACATTTGGATTCATTAAAAGATGTTTGATGTGGATTCCGAACCTCTCCGTGCCTTCCTTCTGCACACCCATGACAGAATGACAGACCTAAACAGTTTAAAGAGGATTTCGCCGGAGGAGATCCTCGAGCTCCTGATGTTGGGGCTGCCTCCCTTCCCCGCACTGCAGGTGTGCGGCCGGCCACCCGTGATGGCTATGCCTGGTTGCCGACTCGCCATGCGGCGGTGGCGGATGAATCCCGCGCCACAGGAGTACCTCAACGAGCCCGAGCACTTCACCGAGCACGAGCACCTCCACGAGCACAAGTGCTTCACTGAGCCCGCGGTGCCTGAGCGCGTCCACGAGCCCACAGCAATATCAGTCCCGGTGGGGATACTAGTGGATATTTTTGACGAGGATCTTATCGACTGGTATGGAGAGGTGAAACCGAGCCCTTTTAAATCTCCTTCTTCTCCGCTGTTTCCAGACAGCTCTGTGTTTTTAAAGTCCCCTCCCAGCCTCCCTCTCCCACCACCTCTTACACCAGTTGATATCCATAGTCAAGCTCCACTGGGGTACAGCGATCCCCTGTCTCCGCCTTCAGCCGGTGACCCCTTGACTCCACCTCGGTCTTGCGACCCATCAGCTTCACTGGGCCTCATGGGGCCTTCAACCTCGTTGTGGCTCGTCGTCCCACCAGCTCCATCGGGCTCCCTCGTTCTTCTGGCTCAGCCTTGGTCAGGAGTCATCCATCCGCCGCCTCTGGACTCCACTCCTCTGGCTGCGCCTAGTCCTGCCAGCTCTGTCAGGCTCCTCCTTCCCTCTGGCTTCACCATCGGCCTCGATCGCTCCGAATCCCCGCCTCCAGCCCATCGGCGTCACCCCAGCGCCCTGTCTGCTCGGCTCCACCCTGGGCTGGCCCCTGGAGTCGTAGGCCTCTCCTCCTCCATAGCTCCTCCCGCCGTCAACTCCACCCTGGGGCCTCAGCCTTACTGGTCGTTGGGCCATCACCTGTCTCACTCCATGGCTCCTCCCGCCGTCAACTCCACCCTGGGGCCTCAGCCTTACTGGTCGCTGGGCCATCATCCTGCTCCTGACGCCGCACTGGCTCCTCCCACCTTCAGCGCCTCCATGGACTATGGGACTCTTTTGTGTCTTTTGCTTTTCTTTCTTTTTCTCCCCTGCTCCACGCCCTTCTCCAGAGCCCCCACCCTCCCTCCTCTGTTATTTACGGCGTGAGACACGCCTACTCGGGAGGGGGCGAAATGTTAAGTGCCCATGTTTGTTTATCTTCCGTGTTTGCCTGTTTTCCCCATGTGCTTTCCCTGTGACCTAGCTTTCTGTTAATTATGCATTCCGTTCAGGTGTGTCTCCCTCATTTACATTGATTGTCTTCTTTACTTAAGTTGAACCCAGTGTACCAGTCTTTGTCTGTCATTGTCTATGTTAAACGTGTGTTGAACCTGCTCTCGTTTTGTTATACATTTGGATTCATTAAAAGATGTTTGAAGTGGATTCCGAACCTCTCCGTGCCTTCCTTCTACATACCCATGGCACAGTGACTGTTATGCTAAGGGGTTTGTGAGTTATAATAACCACCTCATCTCATGTGGGACTCAACTAACCATTGTGGTATCATACTAATGTTTTTTTTTTTTTATTCACATTGTGTGAATTTGTACAAATATGTTATTTTCCTGTGAGATCAGATTGTATGGCTCACCAAGACCCATTCCTTTTCTCAGCGTCATTTATTCTCAGGATAGTTTTGGGTTGAAGCATGGGTTGTAAGAAAGAGGTGTCACAGCAGCTGGACGCTCACCGCTTAGGGTCTCATCAGCCCAGATTAGTTGAGCTGGAGCTCCAGCTGCCTTGATAAGGAGCAGATGATGGTTGACCCCTGCAGGGATTGTTCTGGGACACTAAATAAGCCAAACCCCTACACATTTCAATTCGGTAGGGTGCGCTCCCACTTACTTCTCTATTTAGAATTAAAGACATCCATATTTATAGAGGTTATTCACCCCAGAATTAAAATGTGTCATTTACTCACCCTTATTTTATTTCAAATCTGTTTGACTTTATTGCTTCTGTGAAACACAAGAAGATATTTTTGAAGTACGCAGGGGCCTGAGCCAAAAACCTCTCATTGTATAGACAAAACAAAACACTGAAACAATTCTTACAATTTCGACAGAAAAAAAGAAAGTCACGTTTTTGGAATGACATGAAGTAAGAATAAGTAAGTAAATGACAACAGAAGTTTTCACAAAAGGGTTAAGTAACCCATCTAAACCTGTGTAATAGTGGTACGTTCAAACAGCATATCAAATGAAAGTGATGTAAAGACTTCAGTTGCAAAATAATTATGGTATTCTGAAGAATGCTGAGGGTGAAAACAACAACAGAAGAAAGTAAGCAGTACACCTTTAAAAAATACATGCTCTTCAGCAAATGATGGCAGAATGTACATTGATAACTGTCCCCAAAAAAATGGGATGCACTGTTAAACATAAACGTGCTTCACAATGTAATAGAAGAACCTTTTATTATGAATGGTTCCATTAAGAACCTTTAACATACCCTGACAACATCTTTGTGGAACCAAAAATGGTTTCTATATGGCATCGCTGTAAAGAACATTTTAAGCACCTTTAATTTTAAGAGTGTATGATGCTTAGTGAAGGAGAGATTTTTCTTACACACATGCATCACTTTGCTTCAGAAGGCCTTTATTAGCCCCTCGAGCTGTGTGGAGCACTTTTTATAATGGATGGGTGCACTTCTTGGGCTTCAAATTCTCAGCCCCCATTCAGCCAAGATATGTTTTTAATAGAACTCCGACTGAATTCATCTGAAAGTCATACATAGGATGGCTATATATATAAAAAACAATACTTCACTTTTAAGATTTTTAAAGAATGTTTTGGCTCCACTGACTTTCACTGACTAGTCCTCAGATATATTTCCAAAAATCTTCTTTTTTTTACAGATAAGTCATAGACACTTCAAACTACATGAGAGTGAGATATTGACAGAATGTTTCAGGTCCTTAAAAGTACCGGTATTAGCTAATAAAACCCAATAATGACAAATACAGCAGATGAATTAGTCACAACCAAAAAGTTTACTTTACTCATTTGAATTACTGCGCATTTGTGGGCTGTACAGTCGTGATGTCCATGTCCTGTGTCACAGTTTAGTGAAGAAGAAGCCATGATGCGTAGCCGAAGATCTCCCACGTAGCCTATGAGCTAAACCACGAGAATAGCCCTACTGGTCTGAGAGGTTTCTACACAGTACGCACCCACATTAGTCCAGATGGGCACCAGCAGCGAGAGGTGAGTCACTGTCAAACCACACAAACACACTCACCAGACCTTAAATAACCGAGCACGCTTCTAATATACAAACAATCTACAGGGCCAGCAGGAAAAATGTTGTTTTTCTGCATTGAGCCATTGCCGCAGTGTACTGGACTGATAAATGCGTCTGACTCAGAGAGTGATGTACGACCAAACATTCCACTTTCAACAATCTCCTGTCAAACTCTGTCTTTTCTTTGTTGCCATCACCCGCCACTCTGTTCCTTGCCATCATTAAAGCTTTTTGTCCATTCCCCCTCGAAAGTGGGCTGCTTCCTTTTTATAGCTTAATTGCGAGAACATCAAGGACGACATCAAGCAATCTTTTTTTTTTTAAAAGACAAAGAGGCTTTTTCATATTCTAAATTCAATTACTTCTATTCAGATTGAGGAACGGTTCATAGATGGCCTGTTTTTGGGGGTCTTTCTGATGAACACACAATGTCCTGCTATCTCTCTCTCTCTCCAAAAAAGCACTAATCACGCGTCATTCGTACGACAACTGCAGCTAAGTCTGGCATGGCCCAAAAAGCACAGAACAAAGGCAAGATTCTGATGGGAACCTTGTGAAATCTTAACTAGGACTTTATGACCTCGAAGCGACAGAAAGCCTCACATTTAGAACTAGATTTTGACATTTCCTAAAGAAAAACCTGTGCAAAACTAGCTGTCAGGGTGTTCTGAGTGGTTTATAGAGTGTGCCATGCAGTGGCTATGCTGCAAGTTCAATGCAAGTTTATGGAATATATATTTTCTTTGCCTGTTTTATGGTCCGCAAAGCAAATCTAAAAGCAATAACACCCCTCTCATAAATAAGCTGCATGCTGCATGATTTGAGGCATCATTCATGTTAGCAATAGCAAGAGTTATACACCACAGTTTAATATTTCAGATCAATTGGAATAACCTCTATCATTAGGACATTATATCCATAACAATTTAGTATTAATTATTTATACTGTATATAATCTTTATTTTGCACATGAACACTTAAGCACAACATTACTATATGAAAAACAACGATAAATAGATAAATGCATACAATATGTATTACCTACACCATATTCAACAGCCAAAGATCATAAAAAATACACATAATCATTAAATTCCATATATGTCTCATCCCTCCCACACTTTTTAGTTTGATGAAATGAATCACCGAACTATGTCACATGACAAGTGGGCAGAGAAACCCCTGCTGTTCTTACAGTAGTTTAAACACAGGAAGTTGTTTGCACTTTCTATTTCACCCACTTTTTCTCAAAATGAATGACAAACAGCATGTCACTGTTGTGCTGAGGACAAACAATTACTATTTCACAAAGAAAGTAAAAATTAGTTTTTCAATATTACTAATATTAAAACCACAGTAGTCCGCCCCCCAACCACACACCATTCAGCGTTTATAATGCAAATCATTTAAAATGTACAGCATGAGATTTCTCAGCGTTCAGAAAGGTTTCTAAAAACACAGACCGCAAAGACCTTTGGTCTGATCCTTACGAGTATGTAATCTTTAGCTAAGCATCTTCAAATTCAAGTCGCAACGTTTCATATTGTTCTTGTATTTCTGTTATTGTCAGTCTTCTAATGTGTAAAAATTAAACTACAATTAACATTTTCGAAAGCAAATGTGAGTGGTGTACCCACAAACAAAACTTGTCGCTAAAATACTAGTATGTTCTTTATTTAATTTTTTTTTAATTTTCTTAAAAAACAAAACAAATACAAAAATGAAATAAATAAATATTAATTGGTTAATGTGAAAAAATGAAAAAGGTTTAATGGACTTGCATGGAACGATATGAATAATTTTAATTAATCCAGATTTAGACCAATTCAGTTTTTTCAACAGTCTAAAAATTACATTACAAGTGTATGAAGGTCTTTTTTTTTACATATTATTCTAAGCCCAGGCTCATGCTAGGCATATAAATAGTATGCAAAAAAAAAGAATAGGCATATGTGTAACGCACATTTGTTTGGCACGTATAAAATACATATATTGTTTTGCGTGTATATGATACGCAATTTGATGGTGTGCATATGATACCCTAACTCTACCCATCTCTTAGCATATACAAAGTCCATTTTTGCGTATCTATTTACTATGCACTTTCATGAGATTGGGTAGCATGGGCAATAATAATATTGATGCTTTGGCAAACACCACTAATAAAACAGAATTAACAATATCTCTAATAAATTAAGTATGATCAGCAATTTTTTTCTTCGATAATACCTCCTGCACTAAAAAAGTTCTTCCTGCATTTTTTTCTGAGTGGCCTCGAACCCATCAGACATTTTGTGTTTATGTAAACACTGTGCATTCCGTTGCAATCTCAGTTCCCTATCAGTCGGTCACTCCGAGTCACGTCACGAGTCACAGAGAGATTCCTATTCGTCGGTCACCGACGTGACGTCTCCGTTCCCTTCTTCAGGGAACGAGGGTTACAATACATAACCGAGACGTTATAATCTCTCCATACAATGACTGCAACAGATTTACAGAATAACGCTACTCTAGAAATCACTGATCACCTTTGTGTCATGAGGTCATTTTCTCGGCCTTTGCATGTAAAGAATAAAACATGACGTGAGATGTCCGTGGCACTCATTACCACTGCACATATGTTCCAATTTATTCCTTATACTCATTTAATGCATTCCATTTGTTCGGTGTCTTATGCCAGAGCAAATCAGCGTCTCTGCCATCTGAAAGCTTGCCAGCAAGACGCGGCGTTCTAACCACTGTGAAATCACTAATCCTGCTTTGGAATCGCTTGCTTTTCTTTGCGGGTTATTGCAGATCAGCAAATGGCATGAGAATTGGATTTGAAAGGATAAAGATGACATTTTTCCCCTTCTTTCAAGGCAGGTGCGTATATCAAGGATGATGTGTATGTATAAAGGCCGATTTATCAAATTCAGCTTGTTAAACGAAAGCCCAAATAACAGTCATCAAGTGAATTACTTTCATCGACGCTGGGGGAATATCCTTATCTCTTATCCCTCCGAATAATCATTCAATCCTAAGCACAGAATTCATCAGTAAAATCAAACATTTACTTTACAAACCTCATGTTTGCCTTTTTTGGTTTGCGTCATACCACTAGGACCTTTGGGACTTTAAAACAATGCTCTGTTTGAGCAACCGAGGATATAAAATCAAGGATTTGACTTTTAGCAGTCATATCTGAAAGTAGCTAATTAAAAAGTAGTCTGATTATATTACCAAAAAAGTGTAATGTAACGGATTACGTTACTAACAGTAATTTTTGCAACACAGTCTCTTTCATATGTATTCATACGAGGTGGCTAATTCGTACAAATTCGTATGAGCTCACTCGTACGATTTTGTATGATTTGTCTAAACCCCAGTGAGTTTTAGGGGCGGGGTTAGGTGTAGGTCATTCATACGAATTCATATAAATTGGCAACTCATAAAATACGTAAGATTTAGCAGTAATCATATGAATTGATATAAGTGAGGTCGTACGAATTATCCACCTTGTAAAATATGTACGAATTGCTGCAAGATCGAGCTCAAATTGTAATTTGGAATCAATAAAGGATTACAATTTGTAAGTAATTTAACCAGTTCATATCTAACTATTTATGCAATATAATAATTATGTATAGGTGTCCCTAGCCCCAATACAAATAAATGCATGAATAGCCCTATACAATAAATAAATATATGCATGTGTGCAAATTTATGCATGCATGCATGCATCAATAAATAAATAGATACACACTGTTACTGTAGGTCATATGGTAAATAAATAAATACTGATTTTAGGCTACATATAAATTTAATTTTACTGATGAATTCCATGATAGTTATGGGACGTTTAGAGGGAACAGTAAACAAACAAACAAATAAATATTTGCATAAACCCATAAAAAGCATTTGTAAATGAAATTAATAAAACATAAATGAATAAATTCTAATTAAAGGCCATGCATTTTAGCTGCCCAGATTTCTCAGACTAATCTGACTTTATTAATTTATTTAAAGTTTAAATAAATTAATAAGTTTCTCCTAAAAGTATTGTATGTAAAAAAAGAAACAGTTACCACAATTATTAACTTCCAGACAGTAAGAAGAAATTAATGTGGATAACAAATATTGCTGATCAGTCAAAAAGAGAAGGAGATCATTTGTAAAGAAAAAAAAAACATTCTTAACTGAACTTATGAATGAGGTTGAACTGGATTGACCTTACCAAGGGAAACTGGGAGTAAAAAAAGCACACACATGGATAGTAGAAGATGTGGAAATGAAGATAATTTGTTTATGAAGAGAAGCACCTGTAAAGAGGCTGTAAATGTCAACACCTCACCACACGCAAACATTTAAAACATGTATGTCTGTTCCCTGTTTCTTCCTTCCACATAAGGACAATTCAATCCGCATGGGAGCTTATTGTGATTCAAGCTATTTGTCTTCATGGCTGTTTTGTTGCAGCAGCCGACCGTGTGTAAAATTAATACAGTCCTGCAACATTTTAAAACGGTCCCCACTGGTCTTTCAAAGGCTTCTGCCTCTAATAATGTTTCTGTGCAGTCAGCTAATACAGGAGTCGCAGACTTTTCCTTGAGATTTTGTGCTCTCTCTTAAAAGCGCATTTGCGAGTCACGTTCATGCTCATTAAGCCCTGGTTTCTTCTCTGCTTTCATCTCTTCCTCACTCACTCACTCACTCACTCACTCTCTTTTCTCTGCACTTAGCACATCTGACGGGTTTGTCAGCTGCAGGTTGCTGCCTTCACATTGCTGTACTCTTTGGATCTCTTTTGCACGAGGTGTTATCGATCAGGTGATGACCGACTGCGGCAGGTGTCAACCTGAGCTGAGTGTCAAAAATTCACTGCAGTGATTACGGATAGATGATCTGCATACCTGAGTAAGTTCAGGTTAGGACTTAAAGCTACATAATAATATAAATCAATAATAATATAGAATATTAACATAATAACATTATAATATAAGATAATAGCTACATGGACAAATACGACAGTTAACAGCTGAGGGGAAACAAATTAGACAACTGCTGACATATAATAATGTGTGTGTGTGTGTGTGTGTGTGTGTATACATACATACATTGAAAGTTTCAAGTTTCAAATACACCTTTGAAAGAAATGAATACTTTAATTTCAATTCCATTGCATTTCCATTACAAATAAATCCTGGAAAATCATGGTTTCTGCAAAAATATTAGGCAGCTATATTTAAATGTTTTATTGATAATAATAATAAATGTTTCTGGGACAGCAAATCATCATATTACTATGATTTCTGAAGGAGCATGTGACACAAGACTGGAGCAATGATGCTGAATGTTTTCATTGTAATAAATTACATTTTAAAATATATTAAAATAGAAACCAGTTATTTTACATTAGAATAATACTCCACATCATTATTCTTTTTGATTAAATGAAAGCAGCCTTGGTGATCATAAAAACAGTATGTGACAAAATTCTATTTATTAACACTGTAAGATTTCATTAATAGTTCACGATACCTAATCCAATATGCAGTGTAACCAAATTAAACCTCAATGTAAAGTATTACCAATGCAAGCTAATCTCTGATTGGTGGATTGAAATGTTTATTTTTAAATGTTAATTCAGAAACATTCCTACTTGAAAACATATGCCACTATAAGTTCAAAAATCATGAGTTCTTCATTTAATCTCCTTGCTATCTACAGTTTTCTTAGGAAAGTTTTATTTCCTACACTCAAAAAAATGATTCATTGGATGAACTCAATTTAATTGATGGCAGGATTTCCATCCAATAAATATGTGTAGCCCCAACTCATAAATGTTATTTATTTTAATTTTTTTTTACATTTAATTGAGTTGGGTCAACTCAATTTGCTCAAATATAGTTTTAATGAAAATGTATGAAAATTTTATGCTTGTTGAACTCAAACTATAACATTTAACCAAAAATAAATTAATAGGGAGACATCCTTTTACACTGAAAGAAAAAAATAGATATGTTTGATTTATTTAACTTTAAGCATTAGCCAACTTGTTATGGATAACATTAAATGGTTTTGAAACATCCACGGCATGCCCCAAGTATTATTATTATTATTATTAATACAACTTTGATTCATGTTAGCAGTTCCCTAAGCACATGCTCTACACTACCCAAAAATACTAACATAGCAGACGGTCTTTTAAAAACAAACATAAAAGAGCATTAAACATTAACAAGTCTCCTAGTTTTATCATCTTAATAAAAATACCTAAAATAAAATTTTATTTTATTTAAAGATTTACTATCCTTATTCTGCTCTGTGCAAAGCATGATGGGAAGGGGAAACCCACTTTCTAATTACACAATTAAATTAATTTATGTTCTTTCAAAATGAAAATATTGAGTTGAAACAAAAAAAAAAAACAGTTTCAGGTCAGTTTAACACAATGCAGTTGTTTAAATAGGGAACCAAACATAATTGTGTTAAATTAAATTTTTTTTTTAGTAAACTGAACAGTGTTGGAGAATAATTTTTTTTGAGTGTATTGAAATGAACAAACATTCACAAAATCCATAAAAACAAGAATTTATAAACTCATGCTACACAATATAATTTTACGAAAACCAAATTCCCTTATTTTTAATATGACTCTCGACTTTCAGACTTCATCAGTCTTTACAGCTCTAGTATTTTCAGCAGCTCATACCAGCATACATGCTGTGAGAACCCATTATAATATCTCAATATATGTCTTCCCCTTCTTTCACAAATCCAGAGTCAATGTATTTAGACCTGAACCAAAGTAATCCGAGCTCTCGCTGGCTTTGAGCTGTGATGTCTGTGGGGTTACAGAAAACTTGTCAAAGTCTGCGTTAGCATGATCTCGCTCTCCCCAGAGGAGAGAAACACTGGGTTTCCCTCCTCGTTCTTCGGGTTTACCTTTGTTCACTTTGTTGTGGAAATTTCCAAGAGGTCCAATTAAGCTTCCCCCGAATCGCGGCGTGTGTGATAACACATTTTTTTCTCGTCACCAGCCTACCCTTCCCCCATCTCCTTACGCACATCAAACACTTCTGCGTGTATTTTTGCCACTCCTTCCCCCATTCTTTACCTCGTGCTCTCTTTAGGCAGCATCACTTGGCCACTGAGGCTGGTTGCTGTGGCAACATCTCCCAACGGAGCTGGCTACCTTCACTGTTACCGTAGCAACTGGTTCCCTGCAGGATTCCAAATGAGGCACTCCATCTCTCCTTCTCTCTCTCTCTCTCTCTCTCTCTCTCTCTGCTTTCCATAATTGAACTGAAATATGCTTTCCTGGCTGCTTTATATTCAGTAGGTCAAAAATATAGCCCAAAGAAGCGCTAAATGAGCGCAGAGCATTAGAGCCATTGATGTTGTTTGTTTGAACGCTACATCGCTGCCACTTAAGATGCTTAGACACACATTTACATGTGACTGATGTCGCTTCGACACAATGGCTCATGACATAATTAAACAAGAGCGAGCAACCAAATCAGATAATGTCCAACAATCTCAGTGGTCTAAATGGCTTTCGGGGCATTTTAACTCGAATCTCTGCATCTCTAAATGCTTCATCATGTCCGATGCTTGGAACAGGGATCTCGCAGTTTTCCTTTTAAAAAGAGAATTACACTATTAAGTTAAGCAGATTGGTTCAAACGACCTCTGCCTGCTTCTTTGAGAATGTGAAATATACAAAAGCTGCATTTATCGTTCCTACTGCAAGAATATATATATATATATATATATATGTGTGTGTGTGTGTGTGTGTTAGTATAGAGTGAAAACTAAACAATTAATACAGTATCTAAAAGAAAAACATCAACAAATAAATTAAAATAAATATATACAATAAATTAAAAATAAATAAATAAATAAAAGTTAAAATTAGGTAATAAAACTGACAAAAGAGACAACAAAATAACCAAAACTTCAATTAAAATTAATATGGAAGCAGAATATCTATAAAAAATAAAATCCCATAATAGTGTCTCAGAATCACCTAAATTAATCTGGTGTGGAGTTCCGAATATAAAACTGTATTTATTTATTTTTGTTTCAAACAGATAATTTGCCTATTTGGTTCAATAGATTGTTCCCAACTGCTTTTACCGAGAGTGTCTTTACATGTGAAATATACAGGATCCGCTTCATCCTCTCTACCGCAAGACCCTTTAATATTCATATACATATTCATCACGGACCATTAGCGGGTGATATTACTCATGTCTCAAATTGCAATGTGTAATTGCTGCTATTAGCAGAGATTTAGCTGTGGTGTTAGCATTAGTATTAATGCACAGACTCAGCCCTTATAATCTAAAATGTAACACTTCAGGTTTTTTCTTTATATTTGAATATCCAAGAAATGGAAGGTACTTATTGTGTACTTATTATCAAATCATTTTCATTAACCAAAAAACAAGCAAAAAAAAAGACAAAACCAGAAAAAAACTATTCACATTTTCCTATGGGTTTTATAATGCCATTTCTCAATTTAGAAGTAAATTAAAATTTCTAAGCAAATCCAGCATAAATATGATACTTGGACGTTTTCTGTGTTTTGAAAATACAGCTGCAATACAGAGAGATATCGCTTTTACTGTACATCCAACACAGTCACACCAATTCGTGTAATACGTATTCGTACGAGGTGCCAAATTTGTGCCAATTCGTACTAATGCATATGACCTCACTCTTTACGATTTTGTACGATTTGTCTAAAAACCCTGCGATGGGTAGGTCTAGGGGCGGGGTTAGGTTTAGGTCATTCGTACAAATGTATACAAATTGGCAACTCGTAAAATACGTCCGATTTAGAAGAAATCGTGTGAATTTGTACAAATTAGCCACCTCGTAAAATATGTACGAATTGCTGTGAGATCAGGTTGGTACATCCGAGAAACACGTGTTTTATACAAATTTAAATATGAAGAGTGGGAACTTTATTCTATCCAGGTTTCTGATTGGATGGAGGCAAATCTGAATGCAAGATTGAAGTTAATTGAAAGAAAGAGCTGGACTAAATAACTGAAGAAGACCAGCGTTCATAACCAAAAAGCATTTCACAGAAAAAAGTTATAAAATATGTATTAAGGGTGGGGGGGGGGATAAGATGCGCCTGAATTAATTGTTCATTATAAGATCAATAAGACGCATTTAGAAAATAGGCTGGGTGAATTTCCATTTCATGCTGACTTTAACAGTTAATTCACTAAACAATACGTCTACAGTTTTTATTAATCTTACTTAAATGTTAATTCCAACATTTGTTCTACTAGCATTAAAAAAGATCAATAAATGCTGTAAAATATATTACTCATTCATGTCAGCTAATGCATTAACAAACTGCGTTAAATAAATATAAGGCTGAGTAAATCATTCTAATGTTTGTTCGGTACCTGGTTGGATTCAGGCATGTTCATCATCTGTATTACACTTTTTACATTAACAGTTCCAGAGCCGATCATGCCAGATCAGACAATAAAAAAAAAACTGTCTGTATACTGTAAGAGCTGCTTCAGACCGAGCCTCGAGGTTTAATACTGAAAAGAGAAAAATGCTCTGTAATCTGTGCTGAATAGAGAAGCACAGTTCAACAATTCATTCAATTATCTGTGCTCGTGAAACATTTTGATAGCTACAGAACTCATCTCGGCTCACAGTGGCAAGTGTTTACAAATGCCATTTTCTTGCTGTGTCCTTGAGACTTCCTGCCGGTGTGAAATATGCCGCCGGTAAAAGATTGTCGAAAAAACACATTGTATGAAAGATCACACGCCTCAAATAGAGCACAAAGGAAAAATGAATTGCTGCTGTGAAAAGCAAACATTTTAAAAGTGATGAACAAGCCAAGATAGACCATAATGCTGCGGTGCAATGGTTCGAGGAGAGAAAGGCTGCAGAGAACATCGAGTTCTATTAGAGACAGGAGAGCTGCTAGATTGACAGAAGTAGCCTGAGAGACGGAGAGGGACAGATGGAGAATGAGTGAAGTGGGCACAGACGATAAATATTTTATTGCAAAACAAACTGAGATGGTGAAAAAAAGAGAGGTAAAGCAGTAGGGGTTCGGGTGGCGGGAAAGGGAGAGAACGAGGGGCGTTGGAACAGGAACAGGAGAGCGTGACAGAGGCACCCAAGCAGATCCGACAAGCAAGAGTCCGGACCTTTCTGAGGCCATACATTATTGATGGAGCTGCAGAAACCAGCCATCTTTTTTTTTTTTAAATGTGCTGAGCCGCATACACAAATATGTCTGCGTTTTGGGTACATTAAAAGGTTGTGCAAAAATCGATTCACGGTGAACTGGTCGCCACCCACAGGAAACTGAATAGGACTTTGATTCGGAATGACAGGAAGTGGAATCTGCGTAATTGTAATTCAACAAAATTTAACAACAGAAACATACAAACTGAAAGATAAATGTACCTTAACTACAATTAAAATAGATATACAATATATTTCAGTGCTGTCAAACGATAAATTGCGATTAAACATCCAAAATAAGTGTTTTGTTTTACATAATATATGCATGTGTACTGTTTATGTATATTTAAATACTCACACAAAGTATATATTTAGAACATATTTACATTTATATGCATGTATATTCATATTACTCTATGTTATATTATATTTAAGATCCAAGATTTCAAGATTCTTTATTTGGCACATGTATTACGGCTGGTACAACATACAGTGACATTTTTTTCTGGCTAAAAAAGTACTCCCCAAATGTGCTAAAACATACTAAAAAATGAGAGATAAGAAATAAGTACAAACGGAGGATAGGTATAAAATAAGAGCAAAAATTATAAGTGTAAAAAAAATGTAAATAAACATATCTGTACATATAGGTGCATTGGAAATAGAAACTATGGTAATAAATACTGTGTGCTATAAGGTGCAGATGTGCCATATATAATATATAAGCATAACTTTTTCCATAAATATATACATGCATGTGTTTGTATTTGTTTATGCATAAAAATTATTAGGGGTGGGCATAGATTATTTATTTTAATCTAGATTAATCTAATAAATTTGAGGTCTGTCAAAGGCATTCAGAATTTGTGTGCTAGTACTGCCATCTTATTATTTATCAACACAATGGCCCAGTTTCACAAACATGGCTTAGTTTAAACCAGGACTAGGCC
>JAUMHQ010000075.1:11791306-11804734 GCA_032361165.1 Enteromius paludinosus | reverse complement strand
CTGCTGAGGAAACAAAGTCACCTACATCTTGGATGCCCTGGGGGTAAGCAAATAAACATCAAATTTTCATTTTTGGGGGAACTATCCCTTTAAGCTAAATACAGTTTTAAAGTTCTTTGCAAAACAAAAAGTAAAATTTCTTGCCATGTAGATAGCCACAGAAGCTGGAATGGCATTAAACACAAACAAACAAACCGTATATGTGACCCTGGATCCCAAAACCAAGTCTTGGGTTGCATGGGTATATATGTAGCAATAGCTAAAAGAACATTGTATGGGTCAAAATTATTGTATATTTTATGCCAGTAAATATTAGGATATTTAGCAAATAGCATATTCCATGAAGATATTTCCCTACTGTAAATTAATCAAAAGTTATTTTGATTACACTTCATTCATAGGACAAAATATAGAGCCTTCCCTAAGCAATGTTGCTAAAGGTTGCTTAGAATGATTTTATTACTTAACTTTTTTAAATGATATTTTGTAAATTCTGTTTACCTTTTTATTTAAATATTTTATTTGTGCACCTGCTCTGATAAGAAAAGATGAAACATAGCCATATATATTTAAAATAAAATCTAGAATTATTTTCCTAAATGTAAAAACCTAAAATGTTATTTACTCACAGTCCTGCTACACTACAAACCAAGTAGCTTTAAGGTTTTTATTAATTTTATTGATGAAAAAGGTCAGACTGTGACCTTTGAACAACAAAGCATGCCATTATTGTTCTTACTCCATGAATTTGTAAATGAGAGTTCACCAAAGGTGATTACTTTTGATGAAACATCTAAGCATATGCCATTTGTTCCAGCTCTCATTCTCAAGCATGCTAATGAAAGCGACTGTAACACACAGCTTAGTGTGACCCCCCAACAAAATAAGAAGCAGAGAATCAAACCATTACAACATCTGCCTTTTGCTGTTAACACCAGCCAGATCAGACTCATCACCATTCACACCGAGGACATGGTGTGAGGGAAAGGGGAGTTTACCTGGACAAGTAGCCAGTCGGCTTTGTCTGTGGTCTGAGTCACTCTAAATGTGTGAAGGGATTTAGGTTGACACGGCATTGGTAGATACAGAGAAAAGGAGACATGATGGTGGAAGCTGGGGGCATGGGTGGAACGTTTTTTAAATCAAGGCCTCGTGTTGCCACGGTAAATTTTTCATCAGTCTCCTAAATTAAAAATGTGAACGGTCATCACTTATTTGTCAAGCCGTCTCAGGGCAAAAGGTGGATATGACAAGGGGTTTACGTAAGGCCTTAGGAGCCTGCAGCCAAAGCCTGACTGCAGACCACAAACACAAAGACACCCAGAGAAAATACTTTCTCGCACTTTTTGTGATATAGGAGATTTAAGTGCTCAGAGGAAGGAGGAAAAAGTGGCAGAGCTTTTCAGCAATCTTAGTAGATCACATTCACTGCCATCTCCACATATGGAGCAGCTTATGCAGCTTATTCTATGCAAAACCCTGATTAACACTAAGCCCATACATATAGACAACATGTAAGCATTCTCAGTTTATCTGTGGAAGTAGTAAACGGGGCCAAGTTTGAAACATATGCACCTTTTCAGTAATCCTGGGTTTAAAGATGTTGGCTGAAAGAGTGGGACTTTGTTGTTGAGTTTATTTTAGTTTTTGTTGCTTTATATTATTTTATTTTACATGTATGCATTTAGCAGACGCTTTTATCCAAAGTGACTTGCACTGCATTCAAGTTACATCTTTTTAAATTTGTATCAGCTCTTGCTTTTCCTAGTGCCATGCTTTACTATTTGAGCTACAGGAAAGCCTTTTATTTTTTTGGGCACTATGAATTTTATTTTACCCTAAAATTTTCTCCCAAATGTATTTATTGTCAGAAATGCTAAATGCAAAACAATAGTCAAAAATGATGATAATTAAGGTATAGAACAATAACAATTTAATTTAAATTTAAAATTGATAGAAAAACACAGAACGTGCAGAATTTATAATAAAACAGCAGCCTTTTGTGCTTTATTATTCCTTGACAATAGTCCAAATTGCAATTTAATTCCATTCTAAATTCCATTTTTATGAAGTAATTTGTGACTTGATTTTTTCTGCAGCGTACAAATCATTGGGCCCTATTTTAATACCTTTTTAAAATTGGCTATCTAAGAACTGTGAGAACAGGTTGGCTTACTGATCTTACAGTTTATTTTTATTGTAGAAAAACAAAGACCAGGTGAAATGAACCTTTATTTTCACATTTCTGTATGACGCTTTGTCAGTAAGCCTTTTAGTCTCCTCGTTTGGCTTTGTTTTGGCTTGCGTTTCCTCTGGAGAAGGCGATGGCCGTCTGTTTCAGGGACAGGAAAATGATACAAACATAAACACTGGCCAAGCGATGGTTCCCCTCAGCAGCACGAGCGCACACACAGCAACAGGTGATGTGCCAGATCTCCGAGTATTGGCACTTGGTGGATACACACACACGTTCGCAAACACATACTTTCTCCATGGATGGCTGCAGTTCAGCTGCCAAATGCGGGGGCGTTTGGCTGCGATGCTTCCTTCTGTGTGACCGAGAGGTAGACCCAGAAAAAAAAAAAGTTTTGTTTCATCACCTGTTGTGAAAGGTCAAGGTACGTTTTTCGTAATTGGCATCCACATGTTACTAAAAAGACTGGCGTCAGACCTTGCTGTAATCCAGAAGTCCTCCAGCAAACTCCTTTGAAGATCTCTGCGCTGAGTTTCCTATTTGGAAAACACCACATGGCGCATTTTAAGTTGTTTTTTTTTTTCTTGAGGGGGCAGGAAACCAGCCTGGTCTTTTAAAACAGTCAGGGGCTAATGCACTAATGGCATTAAAGTACGGCCCATCCACACATCTGGAATGAGTGGTTTCTGCAAGAGTTGAAGAAAGTTAAGCTTTACTTTGTTTTCCAGGCAAAGGATGAGCATCTGTGGCTGGGCGCTGTCAGAGGATGCTAGAAAACTCTGTTTCAGGATAACACAGAGTTTGTTTTCATTTAAAAGGCTGGAAGACTTCCGTGTCTGTTGCTTGACCCCTTGCAGCCCAGCAGATTTAAACCACTTTAGGAAGGAAGAGTGAAGGAGGTTTGAAGGAATAGAGATATGTGTTGCATTGTTCCTCATTCCAGAAGGTTTGATTGTCTTTTTAAAGGAATGCTCCACCCAAAAATTCTCTGGTCAGTAACTCATCCTCATGCCATCCCAAATCCGCAGGGCTTTTTTTTCCAGTCTAGACGACATCACTGATTATTATTGGTTCTATTGTATTCTGTCACTTTGTTTGAAACTCCTTGCGTACAGCGAACAAGTGATGCAAGAAAATGCTAATATTTAAACGTCTTTAAATGATGAACAGTCACTTCCAGCCATGTTTCATGCGTACATACATTCCATTGTCTGATATGTAAGTAGGACCATCACAAGAAGATTTCAAGGCCTAGGTTTGTAACATGTGGCATGCGTGCTATGATGATCAATCACACAAAATGCTGAGTAAATCCTGAGAAAATGTTCATTTTGGGTGGAATGTCCCTTTAACAAACTAGAATGTTGACTCTGATCAGGTCTCGAGAGTTTGATAGTAAAGCGCGACGCATTTTGCAAAACTTTTAAAAATGCTTCCACCCCTCTGGGGGGTGCATGGAAATGCACTGAACTTCAGAATTTTCCGGTACACGCCCTCAGATCGTTCCGAAGCAGTAGCTGTTGGATGCTATTTCTTGCTTCATTATCAAGAAGCTAATAATAGCAGAGCATTTCTGTCTTGGCGTCTGTCTCTTCGCTCAGCGTGTTTCCTTTAAGGATATCCTGATCAGGTCTTTTTTTTTTTTTTCGCAGGCGAATCTCATCATTTGCTTTCTCACCCTTTCTCCCTGCTCTCTTCTGTCAGCCTTTTAAACATAGGCCTCCAGGTTCGCTAGCATGTTTGTTTTTGAGATTCTGATAAGAACAGAGCGCTCTTTCTTTCTCTCTCTCGCCCTGTAGTCACGCAGCCGTCATCACCTCCAGTGGCTGCAGCCGTGGCCTCATTTTCCGGAGGGACGCGCTCCACTTATGGTGCACTCTTAATTACACTCTGCACCGCTGAGGTACGTTACACACCGTCGCTGCAACCGACCTCAGGAAAGATAGAGCTCGCGGCAATAGCTGCCAGACACGCTCATTTTTCTTCTCTTCAAACCGGCTCTGGAACACGCATCGAGAATTCAGCCTCCAGTGTAAATATTGGTACTCTGATTGTTGCGTTTGGCTGAGGCCCTGGCTCGTCTCCTGTGAGTTAGAAGTTCTGTAGGCTGTGTGCTCTGTCGGGCCATTAGCCAAAGCAGCACAGGTAGTGAAGAGCTGGCTTCCAAAAGCATTCCATATAATGCTTGTTGTATGAAAGGAATAGTTAACAAAATGTCAGCGCTGCTCTTTTTTCATACAGTGAAAATGGTAGGTGATTCATTCTGGCGAGCTCCAAAAAGGATTACGTAAAATACTTAAAGCAATCAGAACAAGAGCAGACTGAAAGTTAAGCTATTCACTACTAATCTTCCTCTCTGAAGGATATCTCAAATCTCGTTTACTCCTTCAAATACAAAATGCAGACTCTATTCTCGTTAAGTTTGACATGAGCATACTGTTCTTTGCACAAAACTATATATTGAGAACTATATTGAGACAACTTGTCCACCATGTTCCGCAGATGCTCCAAGACTTCTGATTCGTTGGCCAGCTGCTATAGGTCAATAACTATAAGAATAACAAAGGGCATGCCTTACACATACAGTAATTTACAAATGGTCAAACTAGACATCTGTTAAAAATAAAGTGGGTTTTGCATAGGTTGGATGGACAATGATTCTGCAAGTGTTTGTAGCACAATTTTTTCGTATATTTCATTGGTAACAGCTTTTATTTTTTCTTTCAAGATGCTGCGATACAAGTTATTCAATTAACAACAGCATCAACGGCCAAACTGCCAAACAGTAGAGAAAGAATTATCCAAACATGCGTTAACCAATCTAATACCTTGTGAAAGTACACACACACACACACACACACACATATGTGTGTTATATAAATGCATAAATACACTGCAAATGTGGATGTTAATGTATTAACTATGTAAAAGAATGGGTCTTTTTTTATGATTTTTTGTGCTTCCTTTTTGGAGTTTGGCATTATAAATTACCATCTCCTTTTGTGTTTTATCTATATGGGTTCGAGTAAAATGCTGACAATTTCCATTTCTGTACAAATCAGTCTTTTGCAAACAAATGGACACAAATTAAGCAGCTTGAAAATGGAACTTGCACAGAGAGGTGAGATAGATGGAAAAAGTTGATAGATGCTCAGCTGAGAATATGCTGACGGGAATAGCTGAACATTGACCACTTGCATTAGAAATTTGATTTATATCAGCAGCCGTGGTGCTAAGGGAAAGGGAAGGGGTTCTGGGATGTGAAATGTATCATGAAAGACACGAATGCGTAAAAAAAACCCGGCTGAATGACTTTCGCTACGCCTGCCAATATGTGATATGTACTCCCTTTAAAACAGGCGAGATCCATTTCAGCAAGCTCTCCCTGTCAGGGGAGGCAGAAAAACCTAAATTAGCTTTATTGTTTCTTATCATTGCACAAGATCGTATTTCTTCATGTTAAATCACAAGCGCTCATAGCCTTTCATAATGACTTTGAGAAATCAGCCACTTTGTAATGACCTGTGCTCCAAAAACTCTAACTATTGTTCCAGGCGCAGTTATAACAAATGACCTTTGCTGCTGTAATGTGTGTGTAGAAGTATGTTTGTGGGTGTGTGTGCTCACATTCCCGGCCCCAAACACACTAATTATTGCATACCAGCAGTTTGGTCCAGAGGTTTTCCTGTGTCGACAGCTCATTTGATTCATTAGTAAGCTCCCCGTACGGTTTGACCAGAGGACCCGGAGGGAAGGAAAGCAAGAAAAATTGGGAGAGTGACAAAAATGAGAAAATAGAGAGAATAAGAGCAAGGTAGGCAAGGGGGGGTGGAGAGACAGAATCGGAAAGATATGAGAGTGTAGGAAGCGAAAGAGAGAATATAACCGTGTGCTTTGGGGGAAAGATGGAGGGATGACATTGGAGGTTTGCCCTGATCACTCAAAAAAGAAAAAAGATGATTGATTTGCTTGCCTGGGAGATGACATGCCCCAGCCGAAGCAGAGAGCTGTTAACTCGATATGCACAGAACGACTCAAACCTGTTGTGACTTCGAGAAAACACCCAGCTTGACTGGGCTGGCCGTAACGGCGCGGAGATTGGCAGTGAGATGCAAGAGACCCGCAGGGCAAGACCAGGAAAAGAGGGTGGAGTAACAGGCAATATAATGGAGATGGACAGACTCTGAGGCTTCTTTAAATACTCGTTTGCATAGTTTAACTGAGTGTGGCGTCTGATGATTTAATCGTTGTCTGCTTGGCTTGAATATATAACGTCAATAGCTTCCTGTGGTCTTGTGCTTGTGCAGTTTGGTGGCTTTTCTTCTGTCAACATGGGGATATTCAAGTGTACGCTAATTATTATGAATCCAGTGTGGAAGAACAAAGCGTTGTTGCATCACAATGCAAAAACTACTGTGATGCGTCAGTGCAATGCACTTAAATGTGGTTTCGTGACTATACGCGGCCTGTTTCAGAACTGTGTGTTTAAATTAGCTCTTTGTAATACTTCATTCTGATTGGCCCATAATGACTTTTTGAGGTCAAGTCATTGTTGTTTGCTGATGAAGTTACTGTTTTCAAGAGAAAAACTTGGTAAAAGTTTTTAAAAAGGCAAAAATATGCTTTTTTTTACATGGAGAAAGTACTTAACAGTTTGCGTGGGTTTAAATCAGTTAGATTTTTTCAGTAAGGCATCGCACAATTCCTACATTCATAAACTTTTCATTGTTTTACGTTAATGCGATTGTAAATTTGTGTGAATATCATGTGTACTAAGTTAAATATAAGGCCAAATTGTAATCTTATTTTGCGTGTTGCAAGTAACATGCATAGGACTCTGTCCTATGGCTTGACATAGCAAAAATATAGTCAAATCATTCATACGTCAAGGACCCATATATGTTTATTAAAATATTCAAAAAATGTACACACAGTTCCCATATTGTGTCATATCATTGTAATGTCTGTTGAGCTGTATAATGTAAACAGTATAATTGACTCTTGCACCGGTCAACTGATTCCTTACATGGCTTTGCTAGTTTCATGTGTCTTACAGCGCTCTGTGGTCTCTGAATTTCAACTCAAATTAGTAGTTTGTGTCATTTTAATTATTTATACACCAAGTAGCTGTGTACAAAGCAGGAAAATGTGCAGTCAGCCAGTCATTATCACAAAATAAACGCCTTCAGGGTGATGCAAGACCATTTGCAGTAATGACCAGTCGAGTATGTATTATTCTTCTGCATATGATTTTGGCTTTGTTGTTAGAAAGGACATCATCAGTGATGTTGAAGTGTCTGTGTCTTTCACGCTAATATAAAAGTCCTGGTACTATCACCTTAACGGGTTTGCAGCTGATTTCTTTTCTCTAGTTAATCCCGCACCAAGCTAATGTGGATTTATCTGGACTCCCGTGAGGGCCCTGATTAAATCGAGCTTCCTAAAGTCCCCGTCCCAGCCTCTCTCTTTCACTGAGAACAAGAGGCCCCTGCATCAAGCAGGGAAGTGGCGTTGTCGCTACCCTGTCTGTCACCAGCAATTAGCGGTCAGATCAAAGCGCTGATGCAATCACAGCCCCACTGTGGCTTCCTATTATCATCCCCCGAGAGGGCTGACACTGAACGAGCGCGTTTGTGTGTGTCTTTCAGGGAGGGGTGTTATATCCTTTCCTCGCTTTCACTCATCTCTGTAGGTAATGCTCGTACCACACCCTTCGTCCTGCAGTCATTAGTATGTTTAAATTTGATTGTCTTAACAATCAAATCAGCATTCAGGCTTAACCAGACAGAAGGGCTGGTCACACTCTCGTTATTTCTCATTGCTCAAACTGTCTACCCAGCCGTTTATGTTGCAGGCAGACAAAGGAGCTCGCTAAAAGTGTGCAATTCATAGAAACACTTAAACTCGAAGTTAAAACTGTAGAGTGTGCGAACAGTGTAAAAGTAAAATAATATCATGCATTTCCAAGCTATACCAATTTTGCTAGTTACCAAAATAGAGTAAACAACTTCCAGAGGTTATCCAATAAAAGCATCGTTATGTTTTTAATAAGGATCTGAGCAGTTTGGGGGTCTTACTTGATTTTAAATATTTTGCGTGTGACACCCACACTGCACTGTAATGTAAACCAACATAAGCAGTCAGTGGTTAAGTCTGACTCAGTGCTGTCATAAAATCATATACTTATGAAATGAGAGATCTAAAACTTTTGTAATGCTGCAAGTTAGCCTTTTAGCATTAGCCATTAGCATTTGATATTGTCCGAAAGCTTATACAACTGACAATCTTCACTGCCTTATATAATGACTTTGCACACAAGGGTACCTCACAAAACTGGTTTCAGACAGACTTTTGAGGCAGCATAAAAGTTTAATGATCTACAACAAAATAGAGAGACTGAGAATTAAGCAAATATTTAATTACAATACTAATTTCTCACTAGAAATGACTTCAAAAGTGAAAAAATGTGGTCAGAAACCTACATCTACACACAGGCTGACCACCAACTGCAACTTTCAGATTCCTTTTTTTATTTTTTTAGCTCAACCATCATGGATTTGAATGCACAAGATTGTTGGATATCAAAGTCAGTGCATGATACATCTATACTGCCCATCTCAGGAGACAGGAAGTGAAGCTAACACTGGATTCAGATGTGCCTTGATGCCTTCGTACCTTGGAATACATTTTCTGAATTTTTCAGCTTTCAGATACATCCAATGACTAACAAATATACCAGTGTTTTCAACGTTTAGCTGACTTATTTCTTTGTCTGCAACACAATGTCACATTAACCTTTAAGTAGACTGTTTATTATATTATACACGGCTTTGAATTCTGCTCTAATATTATTTTATACTATATTAGAATCTGGAATTTGTTGCATATTGATTAAGGCTCTTCAAGCCCCTGGAACACACCTTTCATGGCTAATTTGGGGACAATGCAATGAAAGCAGCAAAGTGTGGTGCATCAAATGTCACCCATCATGGTTATTTCAGGGGCCATTTGACGCGCACTTCCCGTCTGCTAGTGTCTCTCTGATATGGTAATGCTAATTAATGGCATCTTATCATGGTGGCGCTGATACTCACAATCAACAAGATCTGGCTCTGTGTATTTCATTTAATGTCCTTCAGCCTCAGCCAGTGGCTGTTAACATCGTTAACCTTTACTCGGACACAATAGAGATTGACAATTGTTTTGTTTTACAAAAATTGTATTTGATCAGGGCTCACCTTTTCCAGAAGCCTCTTCTCTTGTCCTTCTAAATGCCAGATAAATAAACAGAGCTGCTTAGAATGTCACTCAGCTCTTCGTTTTCACAGTTAGGTTTCTGACATATGACTAGAAATGATAAAATAAAGGAAATCACAGCTTTGTCAGCAATGTTTATGTGAGTGCTACAAACAATTATTTATTGTTGAAAATCTTGGAGGTTTTCAGTGGGGATAAAGGTTGCATTTTTCCGGAAGCCACATGTTCACATTTTATTCCTCACATTTGTGTGTTCATATATATCTAAAGCAGCTTATCTCTATGCAATTGCAACTTCATATATCATAATAGTGGCTTCATTTATAATAATTATGACTATATATATTTTCCCAGTTTGCTTCTTTATTTCTTATTTGCACCTATATTACAAAGTTTGGTGGTTAATTTTCATCTTTTCAAAGGAGATCTCTTTATTTATGTGAATTAAAATACAGTAAAAACAATGATATTGTGAAGAAAAATGACAATTTTAAAACTGTAATTCATGTAATGTCAAAGCTGAAATTTTATATGCTCAGTTTCTACTCAAGAAACATTACTTATCATTATTAGTGTTGAAAATAGTTGTGCTGCTTGATATTTTTGTTAATGCATTCTTTATAATACTTTGAGTAGAAAGCTCAAAATGATATTTTTGGTAAATCTTACTGACCTTAAACTTTTGAGTGATGGTGTGTGTCTCTGAATGTGATTTCAATTCCAGTTTTTGAACAATAACTCACAATAACCCTTAGGCAGAATCTATATAAGATATAAAAAAATAAGCTTCTGTCTACAATGATTGGCCGTATGACTTCTAATCATTGAATAGTGCTTACTCATATCATGGCTCGTTTACCTGCCAAACAAATCTGTTTCCTTGTGTGTACCATACGAAGACTAGTGCACTGCACAAAGATAAAGGACACTTCTAGGCGTGCTTCCAAACCCTAGTGAGGACCTAGACTGCATTTTTAGGCATTATAGGCACGCTACCAACACTACAGGCCATTCCAAACAGTAGGCAGCAAAATTATGCTGCCAAATAAGATGCCTTGTTTTGGCCAAAGGCATCACATGTAGCCTTCACGGATTCTCAGTCTCGAAATGCATTGAATGAAAGGAATATTTTCTCGATATTCCTTCAATTCATTTGTTTTATTTCATTTGTAAAATAGAAATTGAATGATTTGTGTTGGAACTACATAAAATGAAATGTAAAGAATCTCTTACAATTGTAACTATTTAAATATTTGTTGCCAAATAAAAACTAGGCATTGGATTTCTAGTTCCTGGTATGGACTGGATTAAAGTGTGAATGTTGAAATTATGTGCTTGTAAGTAATGGGGAATGGCTTGTTCATCTATAGTGGATTTTTAGGGAATTTTTTTACATCTGTTGTAGGTTTTGTTGTCCCCATTGTGCTGAAGAGTGGAGCTTGTGGTTAGTGGGCGGCTGCAAAAACACTGCGATGTGTGTTACTTCACAGACTCAGTAGTATTGTGCTAATGTCAGTGCAGCAAAGAGTCTCTTCTTTTTTCTCACGTACGTCACATTTATGTAAAGAAAATTGTAATTAGTCGCTTAGGAAATTTAATTAAATAAACCTTATTAAATTGAGTTTGACAAATCTAATGAAGCTGAATTAAAACTGTGATGCATTAATTGAACCTAATCCAACTAAATTATGTTGGCTCAATGAAACTTGTTCTGAAAGAAAGACATTAAATGTGATGTAAAACATTCTGTAATTCAGTTCATGGTAGTGAATTTCGTTGCGTTTTGTTTTTGCACTGCTTAAAAAAAAGTGAAAAGTATAACTGTGGCAGCCGTGGTAAAGACCTTAAAAAATATGATCGCAACATTTTAGGTTACATGTATTGAACTTAAACTCAAACGAATGACACCCTGTTCATTTTAATCATAATATAAAACCCTGATCTGCTTTAAAAAAATAAAATAAAGATAAATAAAATGCTAAGTTTCTCACAGGAAAATCTGGGAATTGCATTTTACACTTTAAAAAACTGTAAATTTAACAATATTATTACTGTATTTTTGTATTTATTTTTTACGGTATGTAGTAAATTAAATTTACCATTAACCTTAGTCGTTTACTTTAACATTTAGGCTTTTTTGTACAGTGTAGAGTATTGAGTTGGCAACGTCAAACTTCATTGGAATCGACTGAGAGTGTTGAAATTCTGCACAAAGAATGCTGTTTGTGAGGTGTGCTTGTGTAAGCTGTCAGTGTCAAGCATTTCATTTGAGTCAGTTTTGAGATTTTATTTTGGTCGGGATGCTGCTTTAGATGGTAGTTGACCTGTTTACCCAAATCAGCAAAACCTATCAAATTCCATGTAATGCATCCTGACGGAAAACACTTTAATCTTTGTATTCATGAGCGCGGCGGGTAGAACTGAGCCTGGTGATTGAGAGAGGTATTTCGACAGACTCCAAACTCGGAGACGTGGGTCCCGGGTGGTTTCCGTGCAGCTGAAGACAGTGATCATTGTAATCTTCACCCTGGCAGGGGATGAGCCAGCTTGCCCTGGGTGTGACACGCCTGTCACTGGAGTCCACGCTTGACAGCGTTTGGGCATGACAAGTCCCACCGCTGTGAGGCAACCGTCCTTCCATCCCTGTCCAACACATACCCTCACAAGAACAGAGGTCTACAGACAATCACACACATTCACAATCGCGTTCTGTTTCCTGCCTTTGCGGAATAGACTGCCAGGCAACTTTTGTCTCGCTCGGCCCCCTTTGCGTCCCAGTCGACTGAGAGAAGTGACAACTTTGTGATGGCTGAATCATAGCTGTGCCCATTTTATCTTCCTGAACATCACTTACTGTATATGCATGTGTGTCACTTTCCAAAGTCGTTTTACTTTCTGGAATGCAGGGTTGACATTTAGTCAGTTGTCTTGTTTATGATGCTGCTTCACATTTTCAGTCACTTCGCATGGCAACTGAGGCATCTCGCATCCCTCTCCTCTAATGAAGCTCATCATGTATGCTGAGGGGACGGAGTCACGTTAGAAGCACACAACAATGACCCCAATCCGTCAGCAGCTGTTGTTTCTCTTTGCGACGACGACTCTTCCATCTACACCAACGTGTCACTGACCAGACTTTGTTTGTTCTTGTATGTCTTGCTCCTCCTTTGTGATGGTTGGCAGGGTTTGGAAAAAAATCAGAACTGGAGAATCGACTCTTTTCCATTTCAAGAGTTGCCTTTTAAATGTAATTGGGAACACTTCATAGGGAGCTGAATTGGAATGACAGGAACTAGAATATAATAAATTACATTTGAAAAAAGCACTGGTAATTCATTCTGGAAAATGAAGTGTAGAAATCTGTCTTTTGTTCGTTCAATCATTCTATAGTTTAATCTAACCATCGTTCTGTCTGTGGTTCTAGCTATCATTCTATCTAGGTTATAGTTTCATTCTAGAAGTTTCTCGTTATAGTTGTTGTTCTAACTATTCTTCAGTCTATGGTTACTGTATATCTCTAGTTTTTTATAAAGTGTTGTTCTAACTCATTCTATCTGAGGTTGTTTCGATCTATGGTTCCAGCTGTTGTTCTTTCCATGGTCATTCCATCTATGGTTCTACCTACCTATCATAATAAGGTTCTGTCTATCCACCTATCATTCTGTCTTACTATCTAAACTTTCTAACTTACGTATATGGTCCAATCTATCTGTGGTTCTGTTTAGGGTTTATTTCTCAATCATTCATATCATTCAATCAAAAGTTCTAACAGTCGCTCCAGCTATGGTTAAGTGTAAGATTTTATATGACTATTGTACAATCTATGGTTCTATCTGTCAATCTACTGTTCTATCTATGTTTCAATCTATGGTTCTACCTAAATGTCATTGTATACAATAGTCTGTGGTTCTGTTTAATTCAGTCTATGCTATCTGGAATCTATTCCATCTGTGGTTCTGTTTATTCTTCATTGTATA
>JAUMHQ010000075.1:11768955-11791206 GCA_032361165.1 Enteromius paludinosus | reverse complement strand
TCTGTGGTTCTGTTTAATTCAGTCTATGCTATCTGGAATCTATTCCATCTGTGGTTCTGTTTATTCTTCATTGTATAATCATTCTGCACATACAGCTTCTGGATGGAACAATATTTCACTTCTTTTCAAAACTGTCAAAAACCATCTATTCTAATTCCAAATCAAATTCAGGGATTGAATTGGAATTTTTTAAGGCGTTCTCAATTCAATTTTGAATGGCCACAGCCCTGCATCATCATCAACCTCAATATGCAGCCGTTTGCAGTAAGTGAGGTGGACAAGAAGTCCTGTGGCTTCCTGAGAACAAAGCCCTTTGTCAGAGTCGGGTGATCGAATGAAGGAGAAAGATACAAGGAGAGACGCGCAGAGACAGAGATGCAGAGAGTAGCTAGGCTGACAGCCCCTACGGCAGACGGACAGAGATTGATAGATGTGTTTGAGTTGGTGGGGACATCTGAGTCACTGTCCGCGTGGTTTTATAAAGGTGTTTGCCCCTGCTGGTCACGGCCCTGTTATGTCTTCTTCAGGGTCAGAGACAGAGAGGCTCAGACAAAAACAACTTGAACAATGACGCTCGAGAGCACCCCATGCTTTTGACAGCACACATCAATCAACAACGTAGCCCAGACTCAATTCTTTGATAGGACACCTTGATGGCTGAGAGATGCATGACACCCTGTTTCACCTGGCAGTAAACAAAGTCTACTGGTTATTCATGAGGTAAGGTAACCGGATACGTAGCGATGTATGCACTAAGCCTCTGGGCTGAACAAAACGTTTAACTAGTTTGCGGAATGCGCCTTAGATCTTTTAATAATATTCTTCCTTTTCTTTTTATTATAATAATCCAATTTGAAATAAGCTACTGGCTCAGGGACATTAATATAAAAGGGTCTATGGCCCAATGAAATCTAATTACATCTAATTACTCGATATTTCTAATTATTTTTCAACAGTTGCATACCCTTTGCTTCCTCCTTTCGCATTGTACTCATTAGTAAAATTGCGTAATTGCACTCTCAATGAATTTGTGACTAGTGAGTAAACAACTTTTGACTGTTATATTCCCCAAAATAATTACCTAAATTGTTACTTGTGCTACTTCAGAACAAGGATAAAATAATGCAGTCTTATGTAGGTGAGAGCATGCTAGCACGGCACAGTTTTGTAAAACTCAATCCTGTCCTCATTTCCACCATCTCCTCCACACGACTGCTTCCATCCTACAAATAAAGCCACATTATTTTTCTCAGCTTTAACAAGCTCCCAACCTTGCACCATGGCAGCTGCTTGTTTAGTACTTGTTGTTGACTCTTTCCTCCTCAATCCAGGGCCTTCTAATGATGGCGCTGGACTGTTTGTCGCATCTAAATAGTTTGGGCTCTCTAATGGTGGCCCACCAACTTCTGTGTATCACTGATTTTAGGCCATATACCTTTGGACCAAAGTGAAAACCCCCTCCGATACGTCTTCTGCGCTTTGTCGGCGATCATTAAGATGGCTTCCAAACAGAGCAGATTGCCTTTGGAAAACTCTGTTTGGATGTTGGCACACGCACCCTGGGGGACAAGCATTGAATGGGACTAAACAGACATCTGCTGCACTGTGGATGCGTATGTGTGTTTGTGAGTGATATCTGAGCGTGCATGTGATACGATGTGATCATAGGGTCTAGTCAGGCATTGAGTCATCTTCAATCAGTGAACTGGAGCAAATGGTCAGCTGAGCTCCAGATGAGGGCTACGAGCACGCAGGGCTCACCCGAGGACAGTTCAGGGCGGGGGAATGCGCCCACACAAGAGCCCCCACAGTCCGCTTTTAATTGAGTTGCTCACTCAGCCAAAGACCTTGAGGGACACCCGCCATGTCACTTCCGATGATCAACCGCAATTTCAGTCAGTGCAGAGGAACACTGCCAGGTCCTCTCAAGCCAGGATCTGAATATTCAGAGACATTCTCAAAAAAGCCGGCATGAGGGTGGTTTCTGTTTAGATGGTGGAAAAAAAAAAATAATAATAATAGAGGCTGACATTAGCTTTGCTGCAGAATGAACATAAGGGAAGACAGCGCAGTGATGAACATCATGGATCAGACTGTGACAATTGATGCTGTCCTTTCGCCTGAATGACAAAAAAATGTAGGGGTTCCATTAAGCTGCTGAGATGAAGACCAATTTTCAGCCTCTAAGCTTTGGTGAATTCCCAAGCCAAATGAGATGTCTTGCTGAGGAGATGTCTGAGGCAAGCGTTCTCATTTCCAGAGGAAGTACCGCAAGATCAAAAGGAGTAAACTGTCAAGTTCATTCCTCCTCCTCTTCCTCCTCCTTTCACCGGCCAATCAGTCCACTCATTTATCGGCACTCCAGGAAGCTGTATAAATCACGCCGGACGTCATCGACCCAAACTTTACTCATGATCAGTAGCTCAGAACAACTCATGGATTTGCTGCTTGCTTTGATCAATATTAAGTTATTTAAGAACTTTGATGGCTGGCCGTTGGGTGAGCCAGGATTTTATTTAAATGTTTTTTTATTCGAATGTGTGTTTGTGTTGGCTTGGGCTTTGTGTATAGCAGTTGTCTTTGTTGACTTTCTTTGCCCCTCTTTCTCTTCTTCACACTTCTTTTGTTTTCTAATCAAAGATTGCGGTAAGCGGTGTGGATTTGCTGGTGCAGGCGGAGTGTATGTAGGCGGAGGGAAACCCGGAGCCAGTCAGTGTAAAATAAATATGGACGGTGGAGGGGCAAACGAGAGTGGATCATCTGTTTTGCCATCTGCTCACGCCACTATGTGCGTGGAGCCACATCGATGGTTGCTCAGCCTATCGAGACTTGTGTTTTTTCGAATGCAGCTTAAACCGAGGTCTGCCTGTGCACGCACATTCATAGACAAAATGCCTTTTTGCTCATTGGTGAACGCTTTCATTGACTGTATATACAAACACATGAAAAAAACATGCTTTTTATACTCTGTGAATCTGTTCACACTGTGAGGCATTTGGATGCTCATTCCCAGATTCCCCCACACACCATTACAGAGCTCAGTGCCCATGTATCCTCTTTTGGGCTCAGGTACAAAGCGTGGAACCGAGTCTCTCTGTGTGTGTGTTCCTCTGCACTGCTTATTTAGCAAAGCAGCTGGCATGCTGCAGACATTAGCAGAGATGGAGAGAGGAAAGTGCCAGTCTGGAAAGTGATCGCTGATTGTTCAGTTGGCAGTGTCCAATGTGCCAGCCTGGTGCTTTTTGTTAGCAACCAGAGCTCCAAATTCCCGGCTCTCAGTGGGGTTGGTTGCGTAAGCCTACATGCACGCCTTCTTGCAGAAAATGACCCAATATACCAGCTCTCTGGCTATTTGTGAGTGATTTTATTCTGTTGGGGAAGGATAGTTTGAGTGGCCATTTATAAACTCACATGGGGAGCTAGATTTTACGTGTGGTATGCTCTATCATTTTCAGCCGTTTATGGAGAAATGTGACATTTAGCAAAAATGTCTCTTGATGAAGTCTTAGCTTCCAAATTATTTCAGCATTATTCAGTGCATTATTTCTGTATTATACTTACATTTTGTCTGTATTTTTATGAACTTATTATTAGGGCCGGGACTCGATTAAAAAATGTATCTAATTAATTAGAGGCTTTGTAAGTAATTAATCTAAATTTATCGCATTTTAGTCGCATGTAAATATTTGAGCTGAGAACAGTGACAAGTAAGTTTTGTTCTTATGGATTTTTTGTATACCATTGAATAATGACTGAATACATAAGCTTAAGCAACAAAATATTGTTTATTTTTGTTCAACCAAGTCCAACATTTTTCTATCGTCTCAGACTTTGTCTCGGACTCGTTGGTGTTTGCACTTGGACTTGTCTCGGACTTGCCCATTGGACTCGCCAAATTTTCTTGTTGGTCTTGGCCGAGTCCAGCAATTTGTTTGTTTTTTTCTCCTTCAAAACAAAGCCACACTCGCATGTTGCGCCTAAAAATGCGTTAGGGTTAGGGTTAATGCTAGGCGTGACGCTCTCTATATCTTGGCAAAGAAACTAGTACTGTACTAACCTGCGCTCTATGCTTGCACTCCAGTGGCGTCTGCCATTGCAAAGAAACCATGACCCGCGCTCTTCATGAAGACGCGGACATTTCAGCAGAGGATAAATGGATTTCCAGCACTATGTCCCTTGCAGTAGCTCTGCTACTAAATTTTTTTTATATAATGGCTATCCTTGTACAGCTATGATCATGAGCTTTTAGTGTTGTTACTGGAAAGGATAAAGCTGATTGGTTGACCCCCGGTACACTTGCTGTTCTGAAAAGTTAGATGTTTCTAATTTAATTTTCTGCCTGTGTTTTATTCATGTCTACACCTACCCCAGCCCTAAACTTACCCTTTACTATAGTGAAATACTAATTATTGTTGTACAGTGTGATGCTGCAGTTATGTGCTTATGCCCAGTAGCGCCAAAACGTTACCATTCTATTTTTATTTATTTGATATACATTCGATAAAATTCAAGTACAACAGATACAAAAACAATTTCAAATTTCAAATTCTAGGGGGAGATATAAACAATTTCAAAGGAAAACATAGAAGAATGCACGTTGTACTATACAAGCTTTTTGATTCTTTAAGGGCAATATGAACTCACCATAAAGCTTCACTTCATTTTTAAAAGTTATAAAACATGGATTTTTTCCTCTGAATTTACATTTCTGGATATGAAATGTAAAAAAAAAAAAATTATAAAAAAGTGTGGGCCCTCTAGTTTGGAGACCCCTGCTTTTTGATCATTACAATGAACAATGCAAAAGGATTTTCTTAGAATAGGAAATATGCTGTCTCTCGCATTACATACATTATCAATAGTTCAGTATGTGGTCTTGAAGAGGATCTTTATTTTCCCATATTTGAACTCTGGAATTGGACTCGAAACATTCGGACTCGACTAGTCTGGTCTTGGACTTGTCTTGCACTCGACAAAGCTTGGCCGACTGCATAAAAGGTTAAGACTAGTCTTAAAAGTTAGTCAGCTAAATTTTTCTTTATGGCTGGCCACAGCTTTTTAAAATTCAGTTGCATAAAAAATTATATCAGTCTAAGGTAAATACAAAAAATAAAACAGATTAATCTTGGCTAACTACTAGTAGGTCAGACTAGCTCTGAAGGCACCGTCTTAACATGAAGGCTAAGTTTATGCAACTCAGAATGATTGAGCAGGTCACATTGAGTCATTTCGGACAAGTGGGACTCGAGCAAAACTCCCAACTTTTTACTCTTGAAATGTGTATTCAAGCAGTGGAACGGAGAGGTGATTGTATGTATGGCTGGATGATTTCATACACTCATAAATGTGCTTTTATAGTGAAATTGTGCAGCTGCCCTGTGTGTGCGAATGTAAAGATCGGTTGTTGCTTAAACGTATTAGTCACATATATTGGACCTCAAGTGGAAATGGTTTATATAGGGAGTCATAAAGCAGATTTAATTTAATTTGTTTCAGCATCAGAGAATCAATAGCCAGTCACTTGTTATTTAGCCACACAAACAAGGGCTCCGTGATCAAACACAGCCTCATTGCTTTCATTGAAGCTCACCGGCAGGAAAAGACGTGTTCTGTCTGTAGCCATTATGTTGCATTTTATGACCATGTGTATACTTGGACATGACTGTCATTGATGCGTAGGTCTCGCATGCGTGCCGGCTCCTCCCTTTCCCCCAGACATACACCACAATGGAACTGCCGGATATCCTTGATTCATCCGTTATCCTCAGAGTGACTTGTCTTGAAATGGAAAGTGGAGATGAACGATGACTAAGGCGACACTTTAGCTTAAGGTCTCCTGTCTGTCCTGAATGATAAACACCACCGGGCTGACAAAGGAACCGAGGGGGTCGCACAGTTTGCCCCATTTCCCCCTTACCCTGTTCTGTGTTTACGGCCCTCCAGGGTCTGCTTCCTGTCTTCTCAGTAGACTTGCATGCAAATTGGACCCAAAGGGTTGCTTGCCATGGAAGACGAAACATAAAACAGAAAAGACAGAACAAACGGTCATTACGCTAAAGAGATCTGTCAGTCTTGCTGGTCCAAAAAGCGGTCCGTGTCTTGCTGTGCCCCCTTTGATACTGAACGTTTCCCTGTTATAAAAAAACCTTTGTTCCCAGCCTGCCTCTGCGCTGTTGCCGTTTGATAGAGAAATCCCTAACATCCCCTGTTCCACAGTAAAGCCAGGGATTTGCCATCCCTCTTAGGCATAAAGACTGTCCCCTCATTCGGTTTGAAGCTGCACCAGTTTTGCCAGCTGTCGTGTTTTTTCCCCCTCCCCTCTCTTGCTGCCTCTCCATCAGACGTGTTTGAAGTGGCTCTGGCATTTGGCAACGGAGTATGAGGGCTTTGAAAATTGGCCTGGCTGAAAGTTTAATTCCAGCGCCTGAGTCACAGGAGGTGCAGGGCGACGCATGCCGACTTGGTACGTTTGAACCTGCGCTTTGAGTGACCTTATCAGCCCTGGAGTCTCCTCATTAACGTCATTACAGAGTCTGGGGAGAAGTCGGAGTCTGGAAGGGAGGAAAAATTGTCTGTTTTATCTCTTTAGGTAAGCCTGTCACAATCAACCTTTGCTGTTCCAGTTGTTCTCAAACCACCGCCCCAGTGGGACCCCCTTCTGTTTGTGGTCCATCTCTGGTCCACAAGATGAAGTGTTTGTCCTGTAAATCAGGTCAATATAACAGCCTGTGATTAAAGACATAGCCACAGCTCTGCTGGGGCCCATAAATAGCCACTGGACTGGCTGAGGATTCTCATGTACGCACGCGTATGTGTCCATCGCACACTATCGGAGCTCAAGGCCCGCTCTTAGACACACACACATACCGGATCTGTTTCGAGGAGGGTGACAGGGTCTGATCATCAGCAAACGCGATCTTCCCCCAAGAAACCCCCCGTCCACTCTGATAAGCGCTAATCCCGGCTCACGTGGAAGCGTGACCGAGATCAATTAAACTAGCGGCAGATAGCAATCAGAGCTGCGGGCCAGCCATCAAATGAAGGGAGGAGACAGAAGGAGGAGAAAAGGATCAGTCTATCTCCTGCTATCTTTTATCTCCCCTCTTTTCCTTTATCTATCACTCTCTCTTTCTCAGTGCCGCAGTCTTCTTCGGAGCCCGGCGGCAAGCTGAGACTCGGGGATCGATTCTCACCGCCGCCTTACAGCTGCAAAAAAAAGACAACAAAGAACAATAACCGTCATCTTCGCTACCGCCATTATATCTCTGGCCATCACGAGGATCGTTATCTCCCTGAATGATACTCCTCTCCTGCGCCGGTTACATCAGCAAACTGCATTTCCAGATGTTCATGAATGCTTTGTCTACGGGGCTTCTTCTGTGATGATTTGATCTGTTATTGTTGTTGATGGTGCTGTCTTACAACTGACTTACACGTAAAAAATAATGTGTTATCACGCCTAAGAATAGAAAGAAATTTGATTTCAATTATGTTCTTGGAGTCGCCTGTAAACAGACGGCAAGTGTATAAAGTGTGCCAGTTCGTCAGGCCCCCGGTGGACCACTTTCGCAGGATGCCCACAGTAAGATTGAACAATATCAAACTAAATGAGAAAGGGAGATACATGGTATGTTTAAATATATTATACTTTACTAAGGGGAATAATGATTACAAATGATTGATAAGAACTTTATTTTAAGCCATAAACCTTCCCTTTCCTTGACACAATTGGCTTATAGGAATGTTGTTCCAGGACTAACAAAGATGTTGATCCGAGAACATGTCCTACTTGGCAAAATCGCCATGGTATCACTTTCATTATTCTGCTCAGAGATGCTGCTCTGG
Organism: Enteromius paludinosus; assembly: GCA_032361165.1. Lineage (NCBI taxonomy): Eukaryota > Metazoa > Chordata > Actinopteri > Cypriniformes > Cyprinidae > Enteromius > Enteromius paludinosus. The sequence goes on along the minus strand of JAUMHQ010000075.1, from coordinate 11,783,361 downwards.
CCCTGTTTACACCTCCTAGTAACATCTGTCTCTGGTGATCCGATCACATGTTGTCAAGAGAGACACACTGCTGTTTACACCTGACAGTAACATGCTTTTCAAATGCATCTCTTGCGACTGTGTGTGATCGAGGGGTGTTTCCCTGATTTTGTGAACAGATACATTCAATTTGTCAGTGGTTAACTGTTGACAAATGCAAAAAGGTCAAGACAGAAAAAAGGAAAAAGCCATTTTAAAAAGCTTTGGAAGTGTTTCACATCAGATCTTTCACTGCATTTTGATATCTGACATGTTGAAGATGTTCTGTGAAGTCTTGTGCATATATATTTTCCTCAAACACTGTTGAATTTAAACCGGACCATGTGACGATCAAAGCTTCAACACCTCTCCATTCCAAACTTTCTGTTTTTCTACAGGATGTAGATGCAGACTGACATGTATGGCCATTGTTTATAAGATGTTAAAAGAATTAAAATTTTTGCATGCAGTGCCGCTCACCAGTGTCAGTTCCAAAAAATAGACCAATCAGAAAACACCAAGTGGAGCAAGCTTTTATTTAGGCTACAGTACCTCTTTATTGGACTGCAACAAGACAGAGAAGGCTTTCTGCGCTACCCCTTGTGTGTTTAGGTGCAAAGATGTTTAAATGAGTTCACAGCATTTATTCATATTAGTTTTTTCCCAATTTAAATATCTCAACGTTATTAAAATTACATGTATTTGTTTAAAGCAAAATATATATTTTTTTTAAATAAAGGAAAAATAATTTTATTGAAAGAGAAAACAAGTCTTTTAAGCACAAACCACACAACAATTTGAGATATATTTGAAAATGTAAATTTTTCTTTTCAAGTAAATTTATCTTGTTTCAGCATGTTGACATTTTCACTAAAAAACAAGACAAAGCACATCAAATTGGGTTTGTTTTGTACAAGTATTTCCTGAATTTACAGTTTTTTTCCCCCCAGAGACATGCAGCCAAGATGCTTCAGAGTCTCTGTCGTTTCCATATCTCTTCCCTACAGCTTACAGATAAGACATCTCCCTACGTGTGTCCGTGCGAGTATGTGGAGGTATTTGGCCTGTTAGCGCCTGGCTTCACAGACTTCCGTATTCTAGCCCAACGAGTCATCATCAGCTTTGTCTATCTTGCCCCCCAAATCAACACAGGAAATGAACCATCTGCTGTTTCTTGTGACCGCAAAACACGCACACGCACACCCATCGGCAGCCGGGCCCCCCCTCCGTCCTTTCCAAATCTCCAATCTTGTGTTTCCTTGCTCCTGTCAAGGCAGCTTCAATTACATTCCCTCCCTCCAGCTTATGTCTTGGGTGGATTACATGCGCTCACTGTGGGCTGGCTGTATGTAGGCTATGTTGGGCTTTCTTTCCTAACACCCCGCCTAAAGACAATGCTACTCTCACTCCCCACCAGCAAAATTCCCTTCCCCTTCCGCTGCAGATCACATCCTTGGAATTTCAGCATTTTAAGGGGTTTAGACAACAAAGTCGCAAATAAAAGAGACAATTTGGAGTCTGATATTCTTCATACCTCCTTTTCCCATTACATTTCTTGTTTATTTTAGTTTAGAAAGTCTATTTTCTTTCTTTGCCAACTGGCTTCACTTGGAAGTGACCTATTTTCATAAAAGGGGGTGGGTGGGTGGTTTGGACAGGGTCTGGGAATCGGGCAGATTCGCTGGCGAGCACATTTGCCCAGATGCCAGCTTTATGCTCCCCAAACATAGCAAAGCAGTCGACAGAATCACATACTCGTACATCCCGGTGAAGTGTCCGGATTAAGAGCTGGAAGAAGGCCACAAGAGTCAATGTACTATTAATTATCGAATCAACAATAACAGTTTATCAAGAGAGAAGGAGTGCGTTTGTAGTCTTTCAGACTTGTTAGAATGAGCTTGAAATCCCAAAGTTTGTCTGCCCAAAATAGACATATAATAATAATGCTAATAAAAAGATGAATGCATGACATTTTTGTTCTTTTCCACTTTGGAATATCTACCAAGCTGCCAAAAAGCTAATTAGATTGAGCATAGGGTGGTTTCTGCCAACTACATTTTTTTGTAGCTCTTTTGTAGTAAACTAGCATGTGTTAAAAAAAAAAGACTTGGTTGATAATGGATTTTCTTCTGCATTTATGGTTGGAAATAGCATTTCTAAGTGGAGTAAATCTGTATTTTCACCATGATAACGTATCCTTGTTTGTTTTGTTTTTTAGACTTATTGGTGGAACTATACAGTAGTATAATTTAGTATAACGAATTTTCACATTTATAATTCAGTTGTATTTTAGTTGTAAAATTTAATTGTTAATAGTTTTTACCTTTTTTTATTTTTCCAGCATGTTTTACTCCATTTAGTTGACTTGTGCATGTGTGCAAAATGTATTTACCTTACATTTTTCTTTTGTCTTTCAGTCTTACTTTTTCTTGTGTTTGTCAGTTGGATTACCACTACGGTGGCCCACCTTAGAGAAAACATATCAGCTGTTGTTTTTCATTCTGTGTACTTGTTTTATCTGTTTTTGTTGTTGTCGTCACTAGTGTAATTACTTGTGTATCTTAAAGTAAATCCCTAATAAGACGTTATCCTCCTCCTCCAGGCCTAAAAGAGGATCTGTTTGGGTTTGACTTCTCAATTTGACCCTCAGTTATCTACTACTGATCCAGCTGTCTCGTGTCAGTCAATAACCTACAGCCTGATTTTCCATTAGATGAGACCTCTGACATTCAGAAGCAAGAAGGAGGACACGAACAAAGACAACAAAAGGTGGGGGTTGATAAAAGTAGATCTTAACCATAAAAGCTTATGCGTATCACAGCAGTTAGCTGTGCTCCTGACATGCTGGTCTTGTAGGATTGAGTCCAGATCACATTCCTTCTCTCTCCCTGGTCATTTCTGGTCACTGTCTTTTGTCTCTGTTGGCTGAGAGGAAAAACAATTGTGTTGACGTAAGTTTTAGACATTAAATGCAAGTCACAGGATACAAATAAGTCAAGTGATTGCTACTGCAAGAAGAAATGGAATTACATATGACTTTATTTTCCTTTCCAGCATCCAGTAGATTTACCATTACCCACCTCTCCACAGTCACTTGGCAGAGTAAATGGAATAGAGATGCAACACATTAGAACTGTGACACTTCGTGACCAAATCTCCCATAAGACCTAAATAGTAAAGCTCATCTCCTAATCTATTTGATAGAACTGCTGGTTCTTCATGGGTTCGGGATTTATTGCTTATCCTGTTCAGATCAAAGTGTCATGAAACTCCTAAAAGCCAAGTATTACTGCTTTTATGTATGCATTTGTTAATCTCAGTGGTAAAAGAAACACTATTTTTGCAATGAGAAGCAGAAGCTTTAAAAACCTTTCTGGTTTGTTCTGGATTTCCATAGTGTATATGTATAGGATAATCTTTGTTTGGCAATAGGTTCACATGCTGTTTTTGACAGTGCTCAAAATGTAAAAACAAAACATAATATAAAATCATTTTTTCTTACATTATTTTTATTTTTGATTTATTTATGTATTTATTTTTTTGCACTGTCAAATTCTTTGTATGACCTTAAACTAAATATATATATATATATATATATATATACACACACACACACAAATATATATATATAAAATATGAGAGTATATTTGTATTTCAGTCTGCCAATATATATATACTTATATACAAAAATTAAAAATTAGTAAAAAAAAAGATTATTAATGTAAAAAATAAATAAAAATCCTGCATTTATTTGATAAAAAAAAAAAAAAAAAGATTTATTATAAGATTTTGCTGTTATAATACATTTTAAATTATGATTTTCAGTAGCCATTTCTTTAGGCTTCATTGTTACCTTGACCATAATTTTGATATGCTGATCTGGTGCTCAGGAATCCTGTGAATTTTGTTTTTGTAGAAAATGCATATGGAAAGTTATTTTTTGGAATGTTATAAATATATATAAGAACATAATAGAACATTTTGCAACATTATAAATGTTCATTGTCACTTTTGATTTACAGTATTTAATACTTCCTTGATGAACTACTCACTTATTAAACAAACTGACCCCAAATTTTAAAAGTGGAAAAGAGTGCATAAATTGTATCAGATTGATTTTTTTTTTTTTTAAGGTTCCCTTTTTAGACTTTTAATAAAGTGTATGAATACTATGTTAACCTGCATTTGATAGATGCTTCTCTGGAGTGCCTTCACCCTCATCTTCCTATATTCCTAGTCTCCCGTGGAGTGTCTTGTCGTAGTTAAAACGTTTAGCACCTACTTCCCGTTGAGGAATCCCTACGGTTCCTAAAGCCCCTCTTGTATAGTCTGCCTTGAGATGTTTCTGTAACGCAGGGGGAGCCTCTTCCTTTCTGTCAGGGACCCTTCTACACATCCTTCTCTTCCATATGGCTTCACAAGGGGGCTTTGGATCTTCTCTTTCTCCCCCTTGGAAGATGCAAGGGCCCACACTGAGCCAACATGGCATCCTTTTCACATATCACAGGCCTTGCAAACCGTTCTGAGAAATAATGATGAGCGCAAACGAGAGAGAGGAAAGAAAAGATGGGAACAGTCACGGGTAGGGAGAGAAAAAAAAAACAGAGTAACTCACACCCGCTTGTCCCTGGTTTCCTCCACCACTAAAGTGAATGCACCGAGCGGTGCTGTATAATTCAGTTTTAATGCGTTATATTGGATCCAGACAGGACAGATTGACTAAGCCTCACCCAGGGAATAAAGCTCGTCTCTCTCTATTTTCTTTCCGCCAGCCCCCTTCCCCCACCGCCACCATCTTTTTCTCCACTCTCTGTGGGGATTTTCAAAAAATATACTCTCTGTTCTACTGTATCTCTCTCACTAGCTGAGCCGCGGCGCATCTTAATTAGCGGTTTTATGGCTTTCGCAAAGTTTCAGTTCTTATTGCTTTGTGCTTATTTTATTTAAAAGCCATAATGGAAGCCAATTTCCCCAGTTTGGCTTTGAGTGAGAGAGAAAAAAGCCATTTATAAGAACATCATCAACAACATAATGTTATGAAGGTAGTCATGGAGGCCCCTGTGCTGCCAAAAGGGAAAATTGCATTGTCTTTTTCGTGGCGTACTAATCAACGCTGAGCATGTGGGACGCTGATGGTTTTGTTTGTCTCTGATGTTGCCAGGTTCACCTCACTATGCCGGATGGAGCAAATTACAGTCACTGCTGCCGTATATTACAATAGGTCAGACGTACAAAATGTGCATCTTTTATTTTTAATGCCTTATGAATATTTAACTGCGGGGGTTAAGTCACTAGAAAAAAAAAAAGTGAGTGTAGAAATCAATAAATTGGATTTTTAAATGGATTCCGGTGTAAAACACTGGGTCTCTAAAAGAGAGAGGAGGAAATAAATTCGGGAGGGAGAAAGAACTGGAAAATTACCTGATGGTTAATCGCTTGCGATGCGTGCCAGGTAAAATTAACAGCAAATTTGTGACGCTTGCATGCGTGTTTGTGTACACAGTTTTTGATTTCTGTCACATTTCTTGTGGACTCCAGCCCGTAGTTGAGTATATAACATGTTTGTTGTGTGAGTGTGGTGGCGAGGCGGTCTTTCGCGCACACACTCGCTGTCATGCCCATAAATTAAATTCAGCAGATGGAAAACATGAAACACAAATAAATGTGGTGCTATGAGAGGATGTTTGCCAGTGTGCTTTTAGCTCGTGGGGGCTTTTCCTTTTTCCCTCTTCACAATCTCATACTTTAAAAGTGAGAATCGGGCGAACCTATCGGGGCTCGGCTTTGGCAGGGCGAACAGTGATTCCTCACGGTACCCCGTCCTGCACGGCGAGGCCGTAGCTAGCAACCGATAGTGCCATTCTGCGTGCGGCTCTGAAAGAAACGGAGCCCAAGGCGAGCTAAACATACTCCATCATCCCTAAGCTCTAGGTTCCACATACAAGAGAGAAAGAAAAAGCTTTGGGAAGAGAGGGAGAAAGTGTTTAAAAACTAGGAGGGGTCATAAGGGTCAGAAAAAGTGAAATAAACAAGGACAAGGGTTTAAGACAAAGAGAGAGAAGGCCTGCGGGGGAGGCAGTAACCTAACCTAACTGCAAGACCTTTGTTTACAGGAAAAATGCAGTCTGGGGATGATATGGTGCTCGGATTGAAGCCAGGGGCAGAGTCGAGAGAGACCCACATGGCTGGCAGCTGTTGATGAGTACGGCTTATGGTCATTTCCAATTCATCTCTATACTGAAAGGTTCAGATGTTCGCTTCACCACAGGCAGGTAGAGCGACCGAGCGCACTTATCTGACACCCTCCTCCCTCTCTCCTCACCTAGCCCTTTTTTTTATTGGTGATCTAACCTGCAATGAGGAGATAAAGGCAGGCTGGCTTTTTCCATAAATGCACTTATCAGAGCCCAACAAGCTCTCTAACACTTGTCTGATTGACAGCCCAGCTCTTCGGGATTCTGCAGGCATCTCATTGCCCTGCTTTACGTGGACACACACGCACATGTACAAACACATCCTTGCCTCTCGCTTTTGCCACTTATGTGCACAGACACGGGGGTAGATGAGCTCGATGAACTATTACACACGCTCAGCTAATGAAGAAATGTGAAAACTATTGCATTCACTCGAGCATTGTGTGACAACTTTCCAAAATAGGATACGGATATGTGTAAATATGTTTAATATGCGTAATTATTCATTTTTCTGATTTGGGTAAATACAGATGTGTTATTCAAGCTAGATCGATTTAATGTCAAATTGTTTTCGAACAGGCCCTCACAACAACATGGGATTTGTGCTCCGAAAAAGTCATGGAGTTCCAAATTGTACCGTATGCATGGCGGGTGTCGCATGCCCACACACAAACACGCTCGTACAAACATTCATTACGGGCATACCGCCAAATAAGAGCCCTTCACTTTCAGGAGCGGAATAAAATGGAGTGAGAAGTCAGGCAGCCAATAAGGAAATCAAACAGAGAAAATGAAAACCTGAAGAGCGACGCTTTCACCTGCCCAACTTATCAGCATGAATTTTTCATCAGTCTAGCGATGCTATATTACCTCAGAGTCTTTAGCCATCTACTCAATAAGGGTTCTCATATTTCATCTATACGTTTCGGCGTCGAGAAGATGCTTTTATAAACACAGCCCTCTCATGCGCAGACAAAGAGCCTCATTCAATTTGATCACTACATCAAGTGTATTGTGCTTACTCGCAACCCTCGCTTAGTGTAAGGTTAGATATGGAGCAAAAGTGCATCATATCAGGTTCAATGTTTTGTGGTTGCACGCTGAACTTGTTATCGAGATGCTAACCGATGTTGTCGAAGTCAAGGTTCTGACCCGACCTCTCAAGATGACTTATGCTTATCTACAGTCTTGTTTTGGGTCAGTGCTGTCTTTTATAATGTGCTGCAGTCCTGGTAGATTACTTAATTTCGAAGTTGAATAGGCGATCAATAGTAGAATTAATTCACGAAAGGTCTAGTTTTACAGGTCTAATATGCAGTGCTGTAAAATCTCAATACCTCTAACTGAAATTGCTGTGTTTTTCCACTACAGGGACTTTCGCTGAGGATACACGCCAGTGCTCCGACCAGCCTGGGGCCACGCAGACCAAAAACTCCATCAACAAGACATTTCTGTGGTCTTGAGAGTTTTCCAAACGTAAACCATGATATTGAGCTTCCCACCCTGATAACGAGTCCATTATAGTCTCGCTGTAATGCTCGAGCGTGCCGAATTAAATTAGTCCGAGGAATTTAAATAACAAGAAACCATCGCTATAAAACGAATTCCAAGAGCGTAATTTTCTGCTCTTTCGCACCGTTAGGATTCTGAAAGCAGACGGATGGAGGATGTGTTTTTCAAACACGAGGTGAAGGTGAGTGGAGGTTTTAGTGGACGCGCTGAGGTGTTGAGTTTAGCAGATCTCATGTTTATTTTAGTCTCACATAGCCTTGTGTGCATTACATCCAGAATCCGCAAACCAGTCGTTCTCTGTTCCGTCCGCAAGCCACAAGCATTAGCATCTCGCCATTTCATTCATAAAATATAAGCTGAAAGGCTAGCGTTGTAGAAGCGTCCTCCAAGATGCACGCCTCTCAATCATCATTTAAGGTTCAAAAGGTGTCAAATACGGGTTTGCCGAGGGAAACGATGGCACGTGCTTCACAGACTCCCTCTCCAATATCGTTAATAGTGTTATCCTAATGGGTATCCTAAAAGCTTGCAAATCTATTGCGTTCATTATTGTTCCAGCCCCAGGCCTTGACGGCGCTGGGCTGATGTTCAGACAGACGGAAAGAAAAAAAAACACCTCTTCCGACCTACTGTTTATTTAGATGGAGATAGAAATCATTGGTACACAGATATTCCCCAGCCTGCGCAGGTGCTTATTACATGTGGCTTCTGAGTTTTTTAATGTACTTATTTCTACTTTGCGGAGGTGAGTTTGCATGCAGATGGTTCCAACCTTGGGAACAAACTAGTTTTCCCTGGTTTTGGCCACCTCCAGTTAACACGCCTAGAGACTGTGCAAGTGTGCTCGAAAAACTTAATGTAGGCCTTGTGTTTAAATAAATAAAGAAATAAATAAAGTAGAATAGACAAGTAGGCCTGTATCCCCAGGTGTGGTTTGGTCTCTTGATCTTGTGCATTCGGTGTTAGCTGGGATTTTTTCAAACACCGCTGATGGTCTCTTTTCCACAGCTGCTATGGCGTTTAAGTAAAGTGAAAACAAGCGGCCCGCGGCTCTTGGGAATGAGTGTTAATCTGTTATTTTGCTACACCTGTTTTGGTTGGTAGATGAACATATGGGCTCTTCAGAAAAAAAAAAAATGTTTGGTTGGAGAAATTTTATTCAGGATGTTTGCAGGATGCTCTTATTTATTTATTTATTGCTTTTTGTGTGAGGACGAGTGAGCAAAACAGACAGTTTTTCTTGTATCACAGACCATTTACTGACGACGAGACAGTAACAGTAGACGTGGCATTTTTAATCAAGACCATCGTGTTTTACAGGCTTTGTGTTGACAGCGTTACGAGAGCTTTACAGAATCTGTTAATTTCAGGAGTCGCTTGTCTGGGAGACTGTCATTAACCTGCTGGTTGCTCCGAAGCAGCCTCCTGCAAAAAGTTAAAAAGCTGACTTCAGTATAAATGGTACAGGTGGCCTTATGGTCCAAAACCTGGTTTGCACAGAGAGATTGCAGATGAATGCAAATTGCAGTGACCCCAAAAGTTTTACTTATGGCGTACTTAAAATGCAGAATATTCAAATGGATTTGCATTTTTCGGTTGTTGAACTTTTGTGGCAAGGGGTTCGGAAAGTATTGTTTGGAAAAAACAATGAAAGTCATACATTTTTTGAGTTTGATATTTATTGTATTTTATTCTCAATTGTTGTCTCATTTTGCTCACTAGTTTCCAATGTCAAATGCAGTATATACTGTAGGGACTGACAAGAATCTTAATAATAATATCTCGCAGCTCACCTTGCTTTGTAATGCATTAAAATGGAAATCCTTTAGGTCAGATTTTTTTTATTTTTTAAGAAGTACAGTTCTCCTATTAATTTCTCACCCTAGTTCCAAACCTAGAAGATCTTTATCCATTTTTGGAACACAAATTAAGATATTTTGGATGAAATCAGAGTGATATCTGTCCCTCCATAGACAGCAATACAACTGAAATGATCCCAGGTCCAGAAACGTAGTAGTTTTTTTTTGTGCAAAGAAAACGATAAAAACATAATTTATTCAACCATTCTTCTCGTAGCGCGACACATGCACGCACTTTATCATATTTGACATAATCAGCCTTGTTTACATCTGAGGAAATCAGCACATGAACACATGTGTTGTGATACTTCATAAAATGGTGGAAGACATAAGTTGGGGGAGAAATATGGTTGAGTAAATTATAGGGATGTCCCGATCAGGTTTTTTTATCCGAGTCATTTGATTTTGAGTATCTGCCGATACCGAGTCCCAATACGAATTTGCACAGCTCATCAGTGAACAACGGCTCTGCGTAGTGAATGCGGCTCAATGTAAGACCACGCACCTGATAGAATTTACCGCTGATTACAGAACCGCCTTTACTGACAAGATGCGCAATACATATCGAGTGATGATTATCATGCAGCATAAATGTTGTTGTCATCAGCTTTATAATACCTCTAGACTGCAGACATACGCTTCAAGCTGTTTCCGTGTTCTACTTTAAACCAATAGCGTCTCTGCAGACCGATGTCATGTCATGCCGCACGCGTTGCTGTTCCTGTGTGGAGTCAAGAGGTCTAATTCTGTGCCAGCGCATACTGTAACTATAGATGTGTTAAAAAAATGATGAGAATATATTTACCTATATATTCTATATATACCTATATATTCTAGTCCTGATCGGGAGGTTACATCCGATTCCGTTCGAGTCTGAAATCACGTGATCGGGCCCGATTTCCGATCATGTGATCGAATCGGGACATCCCTAGTAAATTATGTTATTTTTGTTTCCTTTGCGGAAAGGACTCTCCTAGCATCGCAAAAATGAAGTGTAGCTACTGATGTCACTTATGGCGCTTTTCCACTACACAGTACCAGCTCGACTTGGCTCTGTTTGGTTTTCCACTGTGTAAAAGTTGTACCTAAAAGTTGTAGACTGCTGATCTGCTGGTCAGAGAGAATCGTCACTATTCACTGTGTCATCATTGCACGCGCCAGCAAAAGTATCCAGAATAACCCCACCATTTTTAAAAAGTTTGCTCAGAGATTGCGTGACATATCCAATCCATTACATATTATGGCAACTCGGAAGAATACGCCATGGTCAAACGAGGAGGTGCAGACTTTCCTTTGTCATCCCGAGGATCAAAAACAACATGCACTTGATTTCCTCCATTGTCCTGTATGTGTCGCTTAGAAGATTACGTCACGGCAGTTTCCTGCAGCATCGCTATGACAACCAGGTACTATTGTGGAGGTACAGGTACAACTTTTACACAGTGGAAAACCAAACAGAGCCGAGTCGAGCTGAGCCGAGAGGCGAGCTGGTACTGTGTAGTGGAAAAGCGCCAATAGACTATTTTACCAATGTTTTTACCACATTACAGATGTTAGGTTTGGAACAACAAGAGGGTGAGTAATTAATGACAGAATTTTCATTTTTGGGTGAACCCATTCATTCCTCTTCCATTTTGTTGAGGCTAAAGAAAATTACATTTGCGTAATTTTTAGATAAATTCATAAATCATTCACAGTACATTAAGCAAATATAGAGAGCTCCAACGCTGAATGTCTTTTAGTGCACTGATTAGACATTGATAAAACTACTACTGTACTAAAAGCTAATTAAGACTCATTGAATGTTTTGCATATTGACCAACTGTAGCTGTGAAGTGGGATTTGGACTAGAAGTTCTGAGGTGGAAAAACCTACAGCTCATAGTTTGCTCTGTTGTAATAGTCTTAGATAGCAGCATTTGATAACCTATGCTTCAGGGGCCGGTCCACTCAATAAGTGTAAGATAAATCAGTGAAGTCGGTTTCTAATATATATTTCACATTCAGTCTGAGATAAATGACAATCGCTGAGCTGATCCGCAGTCATCCATCTCTCTGAATGAGCTGACGTGCCGTCATTTCACCTGCCCCTGTGAAAGTAGATGCTGGGGGTTACAGCATGACTATATATCACCATCTCTTCACAGACTGACATTGATTGCCTTTTATGTAGTATAATGTTACAAATATCTGGTATATCATGTGGTGTAACGCAACATATTTTTCTCATTTCTGTGTTCTCCGTTTTATGTTGTTCAGCTGTGGTGCACCTGGTGTCTAGTTAAACCAAGACCGCTGAAGTTCTTTCCTAGTATTTGCTGCCGACTTCCCTTGACATTTCTATAACATGTATTTATTCAGTGCTGAGCAAACACTGAATAACTTGTACGCACACATACTGTACACAATCTTTTTATGCATTTTATTTGAATTACATGAAATAATATCACAAATAGTCACTGGTAATTTGTTCTTCTACATGAAAACAAAAAGAAACACAGAAATTATATTGCTGTTTGCTTAGGCCTTATAGGACAGTTTAGATTTCATCACAAGCAAACAAGATGTTATCTGCAGCTTTGGTTTCAATGATTTTAACTAAATATCTACTTCATTCAGCTGTTTTGAAAGTGTTTTGTTACTGTTTTATTAAGTGAGGAACCACTTGCTGAATGATTCAAACTGAAAGTATGTTTTCAAAACATAAAACAAAGTACACAACAGCATTGTCAAAAATTATCCCTGTTCACAAGGATCTGGAAAAATGACCAAAAAAATCTATTATTATTGTTAGCAAGTACTCATGCATGCATATAGACTAAAAATTCAAGTTTTTATTAATTATCTATATTCAACTTTTATATAATTGAATGTAATTTTAATTTGTTGTATTAATTTAAAATTTTTAATTAACATAAATATTTATGTAATTAATTAATAAAAAATAAAAAAACGATTAACGTTGCTATTTGTACAGTTTATTTGCAGAAAGAGATTTTTTTAAACAATGTTGTTGTTACGTTATCATGTTTTTACAGTTATATATATATTTTTTTTTTACCTAGATTAATTGGAATGAACAATGCAGTTTCTGAGAATTGATATCTGCTTTTGCAAATTAACTCTTCGTTTGTAGAGCCACTTTTGCCCAACAGTTGCAGAAAGCTAAAGAAACCAAAAGAGCACTTCAATTTGATGTTTTGCTGCATCAGACTTGTGACTGTGTTGCTCTGTGAGTCCAAATGTGTGTTAATGTTGTACAGAGGCAAGCAGCTGTGGCTCTTTATGCACTGATGAAGGAAAAGTGGAGGGGATTTGGGCATGCTGGCAGAAAAAAAGAAAAAACATCCTAATGGAGAGGAGTTGATGGAGGCCAGAGCAAGCCTGGATTACAAGCTAGAGTATATATGTACGTGTTTGTGTGAGAGAGACAAATAGAAAAACAGAGAGAAAGAGAGAGTATGGATGGTAGGTGGGTGGCAGTTAGTCTCGACCTTAATTTGGAGTAATTTCCCCGTCTTTCTGGGCATGATGCAGGGGATTTGTTTGGTGGCAAGGCCTGGTCCAATCTGTTCCTCTGATATAACTATATATATCTCAACAGCTTTTAATCCACATTACGCGGATTTATCGTGAGATACACTGGGATTTGTGAAGATCAGCGTCTGTCACACAGAGAGAAACAGGAAAAAATAGCTCAGCGTTTCCATGGCTTTTTTTGTTGTTGTTGTTTGGGCTGTTTAAATCATAGGAGAGATCCCGATTGTTATTCTTGTTCTTTTTATCATCTATCCTTGTTTTGATGTCATCTTTACATAATGCCGCAAGTTTCCCAGTCACTAGGCTAGATTCTTCATATGGGTTTCAGATGTTGCAGATTTCAGATGTTTTTGATATTTTAGTGATGTCCATCATATTGTTGATTGCCAAAACATTTAAATCTATTTTCCCCTCCTAATTAAAACCATTTAAACAATAATGGTTTTATAATATCATCTGGTATTACGATAATAAATCTCAAACCTCTGAATTGTGGTGGTCTTTAATCACTTGGTCCCACAATCAGGGATTGACCCCATAACTGCTGGCTGATACTGAGCTTTAACTCATTCCTGTGTGTCTGGCACTCATCACAAGTTCTTTGAAGTAATTGGACTTCCTCTTTCTTTGGCCAATTTAATGGACTAATTTTTTGTTTATTTTCTTTAGATCTCGTTTCCTTCAACCTTAAGCTTGGTTGTGCATTTTCCACTAATCGTACTTGCAGTGAATCCACCAGTTTCAAGTATGTTCCTAATACTAGGTGACTTCCCCACCCGTCACATCCATCCCATATGTGAACCCTAAAATCTGGTTATTGGCTTTCAACACGCGCGCACACACACAAATGCTCATATCCTTTTACACTCCAGAGTGCAATTAGTGTGGAATTCGCTCTTAAGCACAATGCTCAGCAACATTTTCACCCTCAACCAAGCTTTGCTCATTAAATGTGTATTTACAATGACAAATGCGTAGAGTAATTGTCACCCTGAAGTACTTGCTTGTAACAAACAGTGGTGGCTGTTATCCCAGCAATGCATGTCAACCTGGTTAGCATATTTTTATTTTATTTATTTTTTAGTAAATGTGTACATAGTGTGAATTCTATTAAAAAGTATTATATTATTATATATATTAATATTAGCTTGTAGTGTAGTTAAAGGGATAGTTCACCCAAAAATGAAAATTTGATGTTTATTTGCTTACCCCCAGGGCATCTAAGATGTAGGTGACTTTGTTTCCTCAGCAGAACACAAACGAAGATTTTTAACTTTAACCGTG
>JAUMHQ010000075.1:11756382-11768855 GCA_032361165.1 Enteromius paludinosus | reverse complement strand
AATAAATACCGTACCGTGCCATTCATACCGAGGTATTACCGTACCGTGAAATTTTGATACCGTTACATCCCTAATAAATTCTTAACGTGCTGCTTATTAATAGTAGTAGTTTGTAAGGTACTGTAGTTGTTAAGTTTAGGTATTGGGTGGTAATAGGGTTGTAGAATAAGGTATTAATATGTGCTTAATTAGCACTGATAAATGGCTAATATTCTAGTAGGTGCTAAGTGTCAGTCACAAAAGTACTAAATACCATCATGGTGAGACTCGTTAAACTGAAATATGCAGTAAACATTAATTTAACAACATTACATGTAACATACAACCCTAATAAACGTAACTGATAAGAAAAAACCAAGAGGAAAAATGGTTATTTCAAAGAAAAAGCATCAAATTCAAACACAAATTTGAAATGCAATGCAGGGAATATGGGAATGTCGGCTTACACTTTTTTTCCTGTAAAATGTACATGAATTTACCATTTAACAGGTTTTTACCTTTGCATTTTCACAGTTTTTTTGTTTTTTACTGTTATAAACACGGTCATTTTTTCCAGTGCAGATTAGGAAGTCAAAAATAAAAATGGTAAATTGCAAAAGATTTAAGCTACAAAAAAGGCGAAGTAAATTGACATGAATTGTTCCAACATTGAAAAACAAATTCTATAAGTGATGTCTACTTATGTTTTTAAATTACTTTAACTCATCAAAATATATCATTTAAACGTTGTCATTTAAAAGAAATTATTTACAGTAGTTCTCCAAAAACAAAGTTACCATAAAAGATACCTATATTCTGCTAGTCTGACAAATGCTGGGCAACTTATACCTATTCCTTACATTACCCATACACTGCCTTACATGACCATGGCTGCCGAGTAAAGTGACATGCTTTCAGAGGTACAATACTGTTGTTCTCAACTATGTTACACTGTCAATGATTCCCCGAGATGAAACCATAGCAATATTCATAGTTATAATAACCTGATTATTCTGCCTCACCGGTTTATTCCATCTATCTATTCCAAATCTTGTTTAGCTGTTCGGTTTAACATAATTTTTATGCTCTCGCTTGCTAAACGGCGTCACCTGAAATAAACTGTCAAAGTCTGGCCAGCCAAGTGTCATTGCATTTCCATGATGTATTGTAATGCACCATAATCATCTGCCCTGCAGTGAACACCCATTATAGCTCCGTAACCCAGTGTAGTGTGCCACGCTACCCCACACTGCAGACAAAAAGAGCCCGCCCTCTTCCTCCTCAGTCTTCCAAATCCACTTCACTCGGAGGACAAGCATATTTAAAACAGCAAAGTTGACGATTTTGTTGCCAAGCTCCAAGAAGTGCTTATCCCTCAGTCTCACTGGGTGGCGAGGAGGACAAGCTGTCTCTGCTATCTCCCCAGCGCCGGAGAAAGAACCGGCGAGAGGGAGGACAGAAGGAGATGATATTTTTTTTTCTTCTTTTGGTAGAATTTCCAGTTGGGAAGGGCAACGGGATTGTTTCAGATGAAGAAGACAGTGGATGGTGCTTCGGCCCACACTGACCCTTTTCTTCTCTCCCTTGCTCCCTCGTTCTCTGCCTCTCTGCTCCAAAACGATAAGATTTGGTGGCATGTCCATGAGCCTAATCTTATTTATTCACTAAAGCTTTTTTGGATCCCAACATCAGTGAGAGAATTAAAGCGGGAGCTCCCACCGGGAGGTCAGGAGTTTGGCGATGGAGAAACATTGTAAGAATGAAAAAAATACAATTCCTCTCGGCCACAATGGCTTAGTTCGTATGTTGCTTTGTTGTCATGGGTTTCAGTGGTATACTGAACATATAGTATGAACATCATGCACATATTAGCCTTTATTAGTTTGCTCTTTGGAGTACTTAATTCTGATGGGTCCATCTTAGCACTCTGAGTTCAGATGTTTTAATGATATTTGATGAATTACTATTAGATTTGGCCTATGTGTACATTTTTCTGTGAATATCGAGAGAACTTTTAGTCTATTTTGGCTTCTGAATAAATAAATAATTTCTTTAAAATCTTACTTTACCTACACTTTTGTGCTTTATTCATTTAATTAAATACTGGGGAGGATACCTTCCCAGCTGAATCTCAGTTCTTCCAAAGGTTTCTTTAACAGCAGACAGTTTTTTTTTTCTGTGCCAATATCACTGCTGGCTAGCTCCCTGAGGGTTTTGTAAAGCACTGTTCTTTGTGAAGCTACTTTGGAACAACGTGTATTGTGAAAAGCACTACACAAATAAATTTAAATTAATTATTAGCATGACAGGTTGAATGGGAAAACTGGCAACTTAAGGTTACAACTGTCTTTTGATTGTTTTCATGCGCTCGGCAGCCAATGCTTACACATTGTGGACAACATAAACCATATTTATCACAATAGATTTTTTTTTTATGTAGAATAAGTTGTATTTTTATGACCTTGGATAGTTGTTTTTGCATTAAAATAGTTTGATTTGGCAACGTTGTCAAGAGCAAGATGGAAACGTTTTACCTTCAGTTTGCTTTGATAGTCTTAACGGCACACAACTGTGTGGTCAGGTGGACATTATTATTTAATAATATTGCATTAGGCCATATTTTTGTCCAGAACCATTGAATTTCCACATAGCAAGCCAATCCTCAACTCTAAATTAGCTTCAATGGGTCTGGAATCAGTCCTTTGAAGTCGGCCAATAGAGGGTCGGGTTGCATCATCAGAATGATATCAGAGGAAACCATACAAGCTGTTTTGAAAGAAATCCGTTTCAGCGGTATGAGATCAGCGCCTTCATAAGTGACAAAGAGCAAGTTGATTTGATCATGAACACATGACTAGCTTCACAGTTCTAGTGGGCTGTACTCTGCCTCTCTCTCCCTATCTCTCTCTCTCTCTCTATCCAGTATCATTTATTTAGTCGGACACATGATAATAATGACTGTGTGTGAGGACGTGTTTGCTTTCATTATCTTCCTTCCTGTTCAATTACATGGAAACTGGTTCCCGGAACAATCCTATGTGCTCCTGACCGCTAAAAAGATGGAGGTGGTAATAAATGGAATGGAGGGATTGGTTCAGTTTGTATAAAGGGGAATAAGAAGTCGGTGTGCCTTCACATGTTTTTTACTGTAATTAATATTACAGCTCGCTGTCATAACCATGCATGAGAAGTTCCCGTAATCGTTCGCCAAATTCTCGGCAAATCCCCGCAGCCCTGTAAATCCTTCTAAATCTCCCTCCACATTTTCCTCTTCTCCTTTCTTTCCCCTTTTCATTTTTCTTATTTAATTTCCTTCTGTTCTGCCTGTCCATTGTCTCTGTTTGTCTTTGACGGCCGTTTGTCTTTGTGCCGAGTACTCTTCCAATTTAATCGTTTGCTCAATCAATCTGTTTTCTCTCCTCCTAGTCCACTTTTCTTTTCTCTCCATCCTCTTCTCCTCGACTTCACTCCATTCATCTCGCTGGCTGTCTGTGTTTCCGTCCGTGACTCTCGCCCCCTCCTTTCTCTTCCCCCCGGTGAACGTCTCTGGGCGCCGGGCTGTCAAAGCCGTTAAGAGCAGCAGCAGTCTCCTCCGATTACACCGTGTTTGGGATTACTGTGTACGCGCTCCAGCCCATTCCGTCTGCTCCCGGGCTGATTTTCTTCGCCGTTTCTTGTACAAGTCGGTGCTGTCGCAGCCAAGCTTCAAACTAGCAGTGCGTCGTGTGCGTGCTGGAACTCGTGTACCCGTGTCTTCCGGCCACATGTGCTCAGCCTCTCATAGGTTGAGATCTGCCAGGCTGTACTATAGTTTTTTTTTTTTGTTTTCTTTTCTTACTGACCCCAAAAATGTAGCAGCCCTTTGTTCAACATTTATATAATAATAAATGTTTCTTGAGCAGCAACTCAGCATAATAGAATGATTTCTGAAAGATATATATATATATAATTCTAGAATTGCGGGTACATTTGGTGTCCCCACAAAAACAATATTTTTCTACTTTTTATTTCATTCTTTCATAGACGTGCTTTTCCCTGGATGTAAACAAGGCTGATTACGTCACAATGTTTAAGTTTGAGTATGCGTTGTGATGCTCTCTAAAATGGCAGAATCAGTAACTCTGGGGAAAAGCATGGTTGAGTACATTGTTATTTTTGTTTTCTTTGTGCAAAAAAGTATTCTCTTAGCATCGCTAAACTGAAGTTGATACGTGTATAGGTTACTTGCCTTACCGATATTAAACATATAATTTACTGCTACATTCACAATCATTGCTTGTGCCGTTGTGGCGTGGGCTTTGGCAAGCTTTAACTATGCTTGTGCTTGAGCGCTTATTGCAATGTAGGCAATTAAAGGCACATTATTATGATTAAAATGGTTTATTAATAAACGTGTGATTAGTCAACCAATGTGTCAAATGAACAACTACTAGTCGACCAGACCAATTTTGTCCACTTTAGCTGTTTTTCATCTATTGTGATTTGCAGTTTTATTATTAACTCAGTTGTTTATTTAAAGAAATGGCAGGCAGAATACTTGGACTTTATTACAGCCCACACAAGAGCAATATCTATTCATTTGTTTAACATATTCACAGAAGTATCCAGTTTAGTCCAGTGAGATTTTCTCTAAAGCTTGTCAGCTCTACAGTAGCCAAGGCCAGCTTAGGGTTAATTATGTTATAATGGACAGCCTGACCTCACACAGAGTTTGATTGAGATTTTCTAAGCTACGAGTCTAGACCTGCATCAAAGTTCAGCACTTTTCACTGAATTTATCTCTATCCGTTCAAGTTTTACTTGGCTTGTTATAACCAGAGTTACGCAATAAAAGTACCTTTTCCATGTAACTTGTAAAGTAATGCATTACTTTTTCATTTTAGAGTAATATAACTGAGTTACTTTTTTTTGCTTATTTATTGACTGACAAGTCTTCTGACTCCTGACATGTTGGGAGAAATTAAAAATACAGAGCATTGTGCACGCTGTGTGAATACAGTGTAGTTCAGGACTAAATGTGAATGTGCATTAGTGTGCATCTAATGATTAAACAATGCAAACGTAACGTGGCGCATTACTTTCCATAAAAAGTAACTAAGTAACATAATTAGTTACTTTTTTTAGGGGGTAACGCAATATTGTAATGCATTACTTTTAAAAGTAACTTTGCAGACAGCTAGGTCACTGGTGTCCAATAATACACAACTTAGATGTTCAGTTGTACTTTGGGGATCATTTCGAATCAATTCACATGCTTCAGGAGTCCAACTAAAGAAAGAAGTTTTAAGAAAGAGGATTTATTCAGTCATTGTTCTACTTGGAAAGACAAATGTGAGCCCATTATAATTTGATGCTCTAGGTGGGGGGAAGAAAGAGTCTTCTCAGAATGAATATCTCATCTTGATGATACCATGGTAATTTAAATAGAAATAGAGAATGGGGGAAAGAGAGTAAGAGGGAATTTATGCATGCTTCATGTGATTTCGCTTCTCCTGTAATTTGGTGAAATTGCAACATCAGATTTTCCCTTTTCTTCTATACATTTTCTTTTGCATCAAGGTCACATTAACATAACTGGCCAAATATTAAAAGATTTGAAACTTCTTGTTCTCTTTATGGCTTTCCCTCTGAACCCCTTATCTACAACCGCTGCACTTTGCTTGCTTCAGAAAAGGGGGGATAGAGTTTAAAAAAAAGAAAGAAATGGAAAGAAAAAAGCATTTTGCATAAAATGGCAAGTTAAAGAAATCTAAAACAGTTGCTGAGGAACTCTAAATAAGCGCTATGCTTTTGGAGATGAATACATTAACATAACTTACAGCTCTGGTAGTAATCACCAGTGTAAGAGACTGAGGTCTCCCCTAGGGCTTGTTTCTTTTTGGTCTGTCACTCAGTTTAAACCCTGACCCTCCTAGAAAGAGAAGGATTGCAGAACCTAAGCCATGTGGTTCCCTCTAAGGTGCCTTACCAATAACATGCAAAGGTAGGGATTAGTTTATTCCTTTGTCTGCTCTTTGGAAGAAGCAAGAAAAAGTTTGCGGCGGAATATATTTCGCTAACTACCTTTCAGACATGCTGTCATTGAGTTGGCAAATGTGTCATAGTGGCTGTTTCTACGGTGGCCCTCAAGGGCAAGATGTAACTGCGTTATAGAGAAGCAAACAAAACTTGACAGGGCGACAACATTAAGCTGCAAAAACATTTCTATATTGCTTGATTTTTTTTTATGATGTTACGTTTCACTTTCACATCATTTTTCATCTAGCCAGTAATTATACACTGCTGGAAAATAATATCCTGAACCAGCCTAAACTGGTTTGTTGGTCTTAACTGTTCTTCACGTCTGGCTTCATTTGTTGGTTTAGGGCACTTGTCAGGTGGGGATCACGGCTGCCTCACCATCTAAAGGAATTTGACCGTCTGAGAAAGCTGATTTTTTTTTCTCTCCTGTTGTCCCTGCTTGGTCAGTCTAGACCAAGGTTTCTCAAATCTGGAGGTCCAATGCACTGCAAGTTTTAGCTCTAACCCTAACAAAACACACCTGAGCACACGGCCTGATCAATGCACAGGCTCTATATGGCTTCAGCCTAGGGGCCCCCGCCTCCCAGGGGGCCCCCAATTGGTCAAAAGAATGAAAAAACGTAATATCCATTGGATTAAAATAAACATTTAAATAAGCGGATGCTGACTGGACGAGGCAAATCCGCCTTCAGTATATAAACGTCAGACGCACGTCAAG
This sequence comes from Enteromius paludinosus, assembly GCA_032361165.1. Lineage (NCBI taxonomy): Eukaryota > Metazoa > Chordata > Actinopteri > Cypriniformes > Cyprinidae > Enteromius > Enteromius paludinosus. The sequence goes on along the minus strand of JAUMHQ010000075.1, from coordinate 11,762,137 downwards.
TGTTGCCAACTTAGCGACTTTGTCGCTAGATTTAGCGACTTTTTGGACAAACCTTAGCGAGTCTCTGGTACTGGCACGCACGCGCGAGTTCTCGTTTTCACAGCGCTCGCACTCCCCTCTCTGCGTCTGTTCTTGTTGAGCGCGGGGCTGTGAGGAGCAGAGCTTTCAGTGAAAATAGATATTATGTTGCTGCTTACTCTATTTTACATGTAAATGTAGCCCAAATCACAGCATAGTCATTGTCTAGATCTTATGTGTATTTGATTTAATCAGAAAACGGCTTGATTATAAATCAGGATATTAATCCAGATTAACATATTGTAAGGTAGAGCTAGTTTAACCTAATAATGGCGTGCATTTCAGTCACTATTTCATATTCATTCAGTTTTTCTGACAACAGAAACCATTAAATACATCAGTGAAAACAGTTCTATTGAGAATTTGGGTGCATTAAATGACATTATGTGACTACAGAGAAGCAAGCTAATATGATGCACTGACGTAATGCATATGCAAATTGACGTAGTGGTTGTGAGGGGGGGCCTACAGCAACCTGTAGCCTAGGGGCCCCTGGCCATGTTAATCCGGCCCTGCCTGAGCATGCTAATCCATGTCTTAAGGATCATTAGAAAATCAAAGGGAGGTGAGTTTTATCAGGGTTGGAGGTAAACTCTGCAGTGCATTGGACCTCCAGGAAAAGATTTGAGACTCTAGTCTAGACTATGGGTTGGTTTTAGTGGGTTTTGGGCGCTTCCCCAACTTGAAGACCAACTATTCTGGGAGACTTTAAAAGCAGATTTTTCCAGCGTAGAGTTTCTATATGAATATGGAAATGGTTTAATGTTTTGAAAAATAAATGGGAAGACAAAGGTAGTATCACTCTGGTCTAGTCTGCTGGTTTTGGTTTTGCTGGTCTTACATGCTGGGAGCCTAGATAGCTGAACGTCTAAACATCTAGACCAATTGAAAAAAGCTATGACTGACCCAAAAGGATAGCAGGTGATCTTGTGCTACAAATAATGCATTTTTGTTTGTTTGTTTTCTTGAAAAGGCATAAGCTTTTAAAGCCATGCTGAACAAAAAAGATCTTAAACCATCCGAATATGAATGGTCCGGCAACACTTTCTGTTTCTTTCGACTTCTGTTGTTTTTACATACAATAAAAGTCAACAGAAATGAAAACTGTTTGGTCACCAACATTCTTTCAAATATGTTCTTTAATGTTTTGCAGAAGACATACATTGTTATTATTTTTTTTTTTAAAGTTGTAAATAAGAATAAAATAAATTTTTCGCATTGGATTTTTACTTTAAAATTTTTAATTTAATCCGGTGTATTAGCCAATTCATTATTAGTATTAATTTATATTATTTACTAGTGATTTATGAGTGAAAGTGTGTTGGAGTAAATTTTTATTTTTGGTTGTACTCTACCTTATAATTGGTCTCCTGGCCTTGGCTGTGTTTCTCTAAAAGCATTGCAAGCCTAAGAACATAGACCCCAACATAGATACATTGCTAGCAATGGAGCTACGATTCACTTAGGCTTACTATGCTTTTAGGAAAAGCTCTAGTCAGTCTGGTCTGTTGGCTGGTTTTAACCATTCTCCAGCATGAAGACAAGTTTAACAAGGTCAGGAGGCCTCCTTAAACCCTGGTTTGAAGCTGTGTTTGTTTTCAGCATGGAGTTTTTACAGGAATATGGATATGGTTGTTCAGTTGAATTTTGCAGAATGGCTGAAATGCTAGGAGGCCGTCCCAGAGAGCATTTGCATTCCTTTAAACGTCCTCATCTTCATTCCGCTCCCTTGGCAATCACAGACTGCTAACAGAGATCGGAGCACTGTTGATGGCTGTGGTGAGAGAGTGAAGGGGGAAAAAAACCGCGAGGCTCATTTGCAAATGCTGGTGAAGTTGTGTACTTAAAACTCTCCCCTCATCCTCTCTCTTAATCACTCTCTCAATCGCTTTCTCTCTCCTCATAAAATCCCCCTATTAGCATATCCTTCCTCTCAAGTTCATAAAGAACCACATATGGACTTGGCGTGCAGAATGCTGGCCATTTAATGAGCGTTGCTCCATATCTCTGATATCAGCTCAAAAGAATGTGTGTGTCACTTTGTGTTGAGTGCTCCCCAGACATCACATCCTCACACATACACACACACAAAGCATTTTATTATTTGAGATGACATACGAAAAATATGTTTTTGGTGCTACTGAATCAATTGTGCAGAATGGACTGTGCGGCAGCATTGCAACGCATTTTCTTACTGCACTCCCTCTGCGGTTGGCATTGGCTGATATGAGGGCCTGAGATATGCGTCTGGCTCCTTTTAACTGCAAACACAGATTTCTTTTGAATACAGTGTGATAGCTCCGTCGTGTCGCGTTGTGATTTCTGTCGACTTCCCTTGTCACAGGCCTCTTTTTGATGGCACGTGATGCTGCTTAGTGGAGGCTGGGGTAGCCTCTTTCTGCCTCAACACTTGAAAACTTGGGAAAAATAGAGAAACATACCATAGAATAATGCATTTCTATTCCGCACGTATTTCTTTTTTGGCATTCAGCACTGCAAAAGGTCTCTTAGTCAAACTGTACAAGATTCTGCTTATAGGCTTTTGTTGCTTGATGGTATAATGAACATGATCTCACTTATTGCAACCCATTACAGGAAAGAAAAGTTACTGTATTTTAAAAGAATTTGGAACAACCTTCAACCTGTCGAGTACATCTAGACTAACATGCATGCTTCACAAGAATGATTGCTATTCATCATGTACTGCAGGGTTTCCATAAAAAATGTTAATGTTTTATACATGGCAATCTGAATCTTTCATGTCTAACAAAATCTGATTTTCCCCGTTTTTCCTGTCAAGAACACATCTAGATTTTATGATTTTGATAAATGGGTTTTAAATGCAGTTGCACCTCATAACTCATTCTAATATGCTGATTTGGTTCTCAAAAAACATTAGTTCTAATCAAAGTCGAATACAAAGTGCTGCTTACAAAGTTTTTATTTTTATTTTTTTCATTTAAATTTTTTTTAATTTTTAGTAATTTTGTTATTTGATCGTTAATTAGTTGCTAAGGCAACAATTAAATGTGTATTTTTTTTAAATGCATTTCAGCTAACAAAAATGTTTTATGTAGTTTGAGTTAACAATAATTAACATGGCTGATATTTTTTTTCAGGATTTCTTGATGAATAGAAACAGCATTTGTTTATTTAAATTTTTTTTTTTGTGAAAGAATGCGCCTTCAAAAACAAAAACTGACCTGGTTCACAAATACATACAAAAATATGTATACAAAAATTAAAGGGATAGTTCAAGCAAAAATAAAAAACCTGCCTTTGTCAACTATTATTGATGAAATCCGAGTTCTCTCTGACTCAGCATAGACAGCAACATAGCAGATTGTTGAATAAAGTAGGTTTTTTTTTCTTGTGCACAAAAAGTGTTCTCGTAGCTTCATAAAATTAAGGTTAATTTTATTAACTGATACCACACATATTATTTTAACAGGATCCTTACTACCTTTTTGGGCCTTGAATGTGTCAGTTGCATTGTCGGAAAGGTCTTGGATTTCAACGAAAATATCTTAAATTGTGTTGTGAAAGCAAAATAGGGACAAAATAAAATGTAGATTTTTAGGGGAAATATGAAGTGTTTTTATGACACTCACAAGCCCTCTAGTTCGGCTGTGTAGAAAAACAGAATAAAAAGACCTTTTTTCCACTTTCAGCATGAGAGAGAAAAAAGTAGACTGTTATTCTCAATCATGATATGACCTCCCTTACCGGGTTCCTTCAAACACACTTGTAGCAGTCTATAAAAACGGCGCTATTCATGTAGCGCGAGTGAGCGAACGCCTTTATAGTGAATTGTCTGAATGACGGCCAGTGAGCTGTTGACACCGCACCGGATCGGCTCCCCAGGGTTTAGATAACGTGAAGCTCTACAGACGGATGAGAGACTGACAGAACGTGAGGGGGCCTGAAAGAGAGCAAAGATGAGAAACCGCGGAAGAGCTAAAGCGAGAACAAGGCAGTGTTTTGACTTGGCTGACTTTCTGCTAACCGACAGAATGAGTGAATGAAAGCGCTTCGCAGACAAACCGAGGACAGGGAAAAGGATCGCGCAGACGTCGGAAAAGAGCCAGATGAAGGGAAAGCTCACAGCTGTCTCCCAACAGAAGGAAGCAGCGCTCTCCTGATGTTACAGGTGCAGACCCCCTCCTTTTCTTCTCGCTCTCTTTTTCTCTCTTTCTGAAGGTTGTCTGGCGTGAACGCCCTCAGTAAATGTCAGAACAAGCTGCTGCTCTTCCCAGACCACGCAGTGGGAGAACCACCAACCTCATCGCCTTGGCAACCTCTTGTCTCTCATCCGAAAGAAAAAGGCGAGGAGGAGGAGAAGAAAAGGGCTTTTATGCCGCTGACCCCCCTCCCTTCCGTGCACACACACTCAGACATGCCCATCAACCCTCCCCGAGAGACCCTTCTGAGACCTGAAACATGTGGGTGAGCTCCCAGGCTTTCTGAAAGGGCTGGATAGAAAGGAGAGCGGTGGAAAAAAATGGAGAAACTTTGCCAGGGAGAATGATAAAGACTTATATAGGCTGGTTTTTCATGTCTGACTTTGTTTGTTAAGAAGAACTGTGTGGGCAATGCAAAAAAAAAATCTAAGCAGATTTCCTGCGAATAATTGCTTCAGAATAAATGCTTCAGCTGTGCATTTTCCTTGTCAGAAAAACTACTGTTGTATCAAGTTAGCAAGGTCACATGGTAATGGAGTGTGAGAACATTATGATATATCTAAAATGTAACATATAGAAAGGTAAAAGGTAGAAACCCACTGAACAATGGTCTTTTTCAGACGTTGAAATGACATCCCCTGACAAGCCAGAATTAAAGTTTTTATGACGTCTTTTTATGACGTCTTTTGAACGTCCAGTGACGTCATAAAAACTTTCATTCTGGCTTCTCAGGGGATATCATTTCAACGTCTGAAAAAGACCATTGTTCAGTGGGAAGGTTAAAAAAAACCATTTACTTATTGAAAAAGATTTAGAATGCAAATATGCAGTGACATTTCTTATTAAATTGGATTTTGGTTTAAGAACATCGTGTATGTGTAAATCGTTGATGTGTGTAGATTCTGTGGTTATGATGACACCAAAAAGATTAATTATAATAAGAAGAATTCCACAAGTCTACCATTGGCTGGCAAAAAAAAAGAGCTAATGTGATTGGTTGAGCTATTGTTGCTGTGTCAGGCCACACCTACAAACAGATCATGCTTACTTTTCAAGCTCTCTGCACAATGAACATATGGAAGCAGATTGTATTATGGCATAAAAAAAAAAAAGAATTTCTTGAGGTATAAAATGAAAATAGGACACTTAAGGCTGAAATTATTTATAAAACAAGTGTTTTTCACTCTTTTATAATGAGACATCTAGTAAAGGGCTGCATCGGGATTGGGACCAGCCGGGTCTCACGGGACCCTATGCAAATCTCGCGGGAGCGGACGGTTTGAACTTTGCTGCGGGCGGGAATGGGCGGCTAAAAAAGAACACTGTGGGATCGGGAGGTAGCCTACATGATGTCATTGTCAACATGATAACCCAGACCCAGACAGCCTGCTTCCAGGGTGGAAGTATAACAAAGAGCGTTTCCCAGCGCTATCAAACCTGGTACGTTTCATCTTTAGTATCCCCGCATCCAGTGCGCCTTCAGAGCGGGCCTTTAG
>JAUMHQ010000075.1:11740536-11756282 GCA_032361165.1 Enteromius paludinosus | reverse complement strand
AATTCTCAGAGTTTTGCGGGTGCGGGCGGGAGTGTAACACACACGTTGCGGGAGCGGGCGGTAATGGTCAGAAATTGTGCGGGCGCGGGCGGGAAGAAGAAACAGTCCCGCGCATGGCTCTTAACATCTAAGCCCCTATTGGCACCAGAAATAATTGCAAAAAATTATAATTAAAACCATCTGCCATTGGCCGGTTAAACAGATAGTCCCGCCTTAAACTCATGCCATTGGTTAAACTACTGTTGCTATTTCAGGCCATGCCCCCAAAACAAACTGCACTGTTTGGGATTTTTTTTAGTTCAGTGCTGAATTCCTATGAAAGTAAAAAGGAAATTTGGAACACGTATGACTGAAAGTGTTAAACAAACCTTTAAAGGTTATTTTCTGATCCTGTAGTTGCACCAAAATGAATTGTGAAAATATTTATTTTATTAAAAAAACTAATATGTTAATTATAAATTGACTATGATGATCATTTAAAATATTACAGTACATGTCCATAAATCTATCACTGGCTGGCCCAGTACGATTGGTTAAGCATCTGTTGCTACGCCAGGCCTCGCTCAAAAACAGACCAAAAGCCCTCTGCACATTGTAAAAGTATTTTGGCACATTTCTTCTTCAGTGCTCATTTTATATGTATAAAGTACATATAGGACACTTAAGACTGAAATTACTTATAAACCAAACTTTGAATGCAGTCTGCTGTTAGATTTAGTTCCTCTGATGCACTATGGAAATGAGTGATGTCTCTCTTTTTTTTGTCCTCCCTACTGTGTGAGCTCCATATTCTCTGAGCAGAGCAAGCCTTATGTGTCATCAGACCACATGGGGCCATTTTATTGGATGGTACTTTGAGACTGCAGGTGCTCTCTCTATAATGGCTGCTGGGACTGCATTTCTTCCTCAAAAGTGCCCTGTCTTTCCCTTTCTCGCAGTCTTTCTCTCCCTGTGTGCCACCTCTTACTGCGTCCCTGCAGCTGAGCTCCTACCTCTTGAAAACTGTTGTTTGTGCGGTATTTTTTTATGAGAGAGAGGGAGTGAGAGTGTGAGAAGAGGGTGGGAGTGTAGTTTGGCTTTATGGCGATGTTCCATCAGGTCGCTGTGGCGACAGCGTTTAGCAAAGCTCCTCAGGGAGAGAAGAAACAACTACAAGAGCGAGACAGAATGAGTGGAGATGGTATAAATAAATAAATGAGTGAGTTAATAAGGCCAGAAATATAGTTAATTGTACAGTTAGCAATCCCTCTGAAAATACTTAACATGCCATCTTGCTTTTGTTGTGTTGGTAACCAAGTAGTTGTACCTGGAGAGAGCTGTCTGTTAGCGTTCCCATTCATCACAATGGCAGTTGCTTGTTGGGGTAATCAACCCCGGAAGGGACTATCAACTAGGATTGTTTGCTTCTAGCGCATTCCTTATCTATCTTAATTTATTTATAATACTAATTGACTGATAGCACCACGTTAAAATGCATAGTACAGCTATTGTATTTTTACATTCAGTATTTTATTGTATTTTTATTGTATTTTATTTTTATTTTATTTTTTTTTTATTTTTTATTTATTTATTTTTTTTCTTATTTTATTTTATTTTATTTTATTTTATTTTAACAACAGTAGTTGTCCAAAGGCACCATAATAACAATACATTACTTTTTTTTTTTTTTTTATAAATATATTTATTTATTTTTAATTATTTTTCTAATTCTGTTTTGAGCACTACATTGGCTGATGGCTGTAGAACACATACAGTTATTTTTATTTAATTTTTTTTTTCTATTTTTATTAATTTACTTTGTAACACTAAATCAATGATAGCACCACAAGAACATAAAAATACAGTACAGTTGTTGTATTATTGAATTATTTTATTTTACAGTAGTTAGCCAATGGCACCACTATAGCATATACAGAATTGTATTTATTTCATTTTACAGTGATTGGAAATAACACAAACAGTTTATTGATTTTATTTTTAGGCTATAATTAGAGGCATGATTGATTAACTTTTACTTTTGAATGATTATCAATAGAGAAAGTTGCTTACAAAAGTGCATTAATCTTCTATAAGTGCTAACCGCTAATGCTAACAAAGCAACAAATCTAAGCAGCTTATTTGAGAGTTGTCAGGGTTGTCTGTCTTACAACGCCTGTGCCTTTTAATTACATCTTTATAGTTATCTAATTGAATAACAACACGTCAAATAAAATTAGCATAGCCTACTCTGTTTCTCTTCAGAATGGTACTCTGCAATGGTAATTTGACCTGAAGAGGACAGTTTGACCTAATGCAATTATAGCATCTCCCACAGCATTTTTTCTCCCAAGAAACTGATTAGTGTTTATTAAGTTTCCACAGTTCTAACAATTTGTATTTCATGACTAGGGCTTTAATTATTTTAAGCAAAATATTTTGCACGCTAGCTACCAGTGACAGTGCTAGCATCTGTCATTCATGTTTATTTTTAACCAGGAACCTGGAGCTAAAATAGGTATTCGATGTCCAAAAAATCACTTTTATGCCTCAAAAACAGTTTTTTTTATTAAAGATTTCACTTCACAAAGTCAAACGTTTACACTTTTTCCTCAGGCAGAGAGATAACTCTACTGATCATGTGCCGAGTGAGTGTCATCACACTGACTTTAAGAAATTTTATGATTGAAGAAATTTAGTGTGTTAAAATTGCCCCGGTTTTCACTGTATATCAGACCGAAGAGTGACAGTGAGATATGAAGCGCTTTACTCAGTACGGAATCGGCTCGGGTCTCGGAGAAGCATGTGGTTGTAAGTGAAAGTCTATAGTTAACACTGTCAAGGGCTCTGCACTCTCTTTACCTCTCTCTGTCTTTATTCTTTTCACACAACTGGTGTAATTTTCCTTCAAATGCAATATTCTAGTCTCTTTCTTTCTTGTGGTGTGTTCGGTCTTCTCGCACATGCATTTAATGTTTCCTCTGACAGCTCGACAGTATATCTTATTTCATTCTCCTTATCTGTGTCATTCATTCCAGCTGCCTCTGCTCTTTATTCCTCAGTTTCAACTTTTCTCTCTCAATCTCTCTTTTTCTCTCTGTCCTCAACATTGTAATTTCCTTTAAGTCACTCTTAACAATAGTTCCCCTCTCTCTCCCTTTCAGTATGATATACAGCCTGCCCGCCACATGTCTCTTTCACTCTATATATTAAAACCTCTCTCTGTATTAACTGCTCTGATGTTGTACAATGTTTTACAGGCATGTTACACAGGATATGAGAGTTTATTATTTCTGTCTCTGTGAGACTTGTATGGTTTTTATTTGGTGTCTCTTCAACGACACAACCCAGAGGTCACAAAAACAATATCTTTCATATCCTGAGGATTTCTGAGCTGTCCATTCTGTGCGTGTTTGGCCACACTTGAAATCACTAAAGCTTCAGTTACAGTTCATTCGCGCATATTTGTGCCTGTGTGTATGTGTGTGTTATCAGGCATATAGCTCAAACCTGAGTTTTATATCTAATGTCGTCTTGTGTTTTGATTAGTGTGTGAGGGGAGTCATTGTGCATATTTTTGTTTTTAAAAGGATAGCTCTTGCCAAAATTGAGTTTACTCGCCCTAAAGTTGCTGCAAAACCATACCCTGATAGCACACAAACATCTAGGAGATGTCTATTTGACACCTGCATCTACATCTGCAACACTTATTATTTAGGTTGTATGCTCATCTGCAATAAGTCTGTTGGATGTCTCCTTTTAGGTGTCAAATAGACATCTAGAAGATATCTTTAAGATGTTTAAGATTTAGGATGTATGAAAGATGTCTGCCAGACCTTTGTAAACAGCAGATGCTTTCCAAATCAAGAGATCCTTAACAGACATCTTGCAGACGTACATGTGCTAGCTGGGATATTACTTCTTTTTTTCCCCAGATCAGTTAAATTCATGAAAGATTGGTTTTGTACATTGGATTAACCACTATAGCAGATGTCAGAATTTCTTTTGTTGTGATCAAACAAAGCTCAAATGTGTTTCTTCAGTAGATTTTGAATATTGTCACATGTACTTTGGTTACTTAATTGCATTGGTAAAAACAAACAAAACATATTCAAATATTCTCTTTTTGTCTTCCACAGACGTTTGGGTTTGGAATGACATGATGGTGAGTAAATGATGAAAGAATTTTCATTTTTGTTTGACCTGTTCCTTTAATGGCATGTGTGTGTCTTTCTGCTTCAGTGACTTGACCAGGCTGTAACGGCCTGTGCCAGTTCAGCTTCCACGTAACCTTAGGTCTTTGGGGAGATCCTTGTCTTTCATGTGCCCTTCCACCAATGTCCTAGCAAAGTAGGTCAGGACATGAAAAAAACACCCACGCACCACTATAACTTTGAACCAGGAGAGAAAAAAATACCAGGTGTGGGCAGGGTCAGTGTACAGACATTATATAAAAGGCCAAAAGATCACAATTTGTATTGAATCTTAATTGGTTTGTTGCTATCCTTCTATGAAAAAAAAAAAAATTCTTTATGGCTAGCACATTTAAAATATTTGTTGCTGAACTGAATCGCTAAAGTTGAATTAGTCCCTGTTCCCTTGCGCTGTTTTTGGGTGGTCTCTTTGGATTTACCACCAGAAACAGCTACATGGAAAACAAGTAGATTTTGGATCCTACTTCAACTCTTCAGTGGTGACATGTTTTGACAGACCAAAGAGGTTCAGACATCACCCTGACCTTTCCTCGACATGAGCTCAAAAAGCCCAGATTAGACTTTGTTGTGAGAGTCTCCCGTGCTTCCAATGGGAAGACAGTTTGGCTTCATGACTGTGTTGGATGGTGAAGCTGATGTGAGAGCAGCATGTGGAGTACTGTGTGAATTATCTTATTACTGAAACGCTGTAGGATGAAATCACTGGGCCCAGGCAGGGGGAGGAAAAGCCCAGCTGACAGCCATATAGAAGAGTCCAGAGCCCCCCAGCCGGCAGACGGGACATCACCATCTGGAGCTAGGCCTATACGGCATGCTGGGCCTGTCAGAAAGACGGAGCTCTTTTCACAACACACTTTTGTCCATCCTCTCTCTCCTCCAGTGAAGCTCTCACTATCCAGCCGAGCATTCACAGTCGTCTTCCCCACAAAAGCCCTCCCACTGCACGGATTGTTCCATTCATCAACAGGAGGGAGGAACCGGATGGACATTACTCATCTGGGATTGTACAAAACAGTTAACAAGTACAATGGTTAAATTTACACTAATCCCTTGATGGTTATCAGCATCCTTTAGGTGTTAAATCCAGGTTGAGTGTTGAAGAGTGTGGTTGAAAACTAAATGTCTTTGACTTTTTCCAACAAAATATTTTTCATCAAACCATCTTAACCTGCATTTATGGTCTAAGCTAGCCTCCCAGTCTCATTTGGTTTTAGAGAGTTTTGGATTATCTTCAGCTGGTCGGGCTTAAAAAAAGGGAGTAAAAAAACCAGCTTGACCAGCAGAGGAGTCCATTTTAAACCAACTATCCATCATCTCAAACAAAGAATAATTTGTTTGCTGAAAAATGTCTTTGGCAACTTAAGAAGTGGTCGAAAGCAGAACCTGATTTTGCTGAGTTCTGTTGTGTTCCTGGGTCAACATCTTTGTTGACACTGGAACAACATTGTGATTAGCCAATCAGATTTGAAGAACCAGTTTATGGTTTTTGTGAAGTTTAGGCTTACAATCAGTGTTTGGTGCTTGTACATCAGTGTCAAAATCAGTTTGGCCATGTTGGGATACCAGGTTAACCATCCAGCAAACCCTCTTAAACTGGTTTAAAACTCACTTCTAATTGCTACAGTGTAAAAACCAAACCAAAAGTAATTCACATCCTTTGATTGAGAAAAAAAAAAAAAAAGTGGTTGGTTAAGCAAGATTGGAAGACCAAACCTAAAACTGATCATTCAACAATCCAACTTACATTGGTTTAAAACTCCCAATTTTTTTAATTGCAAAAGACCTAATGAGTAATTTGTTTTATTGCTTTAAACACTTTAACATCTTTTAACTAATACATGTCTTTTAATAAATGTCTTGGCCAGGCTTGGAGACTGTATTAAACCAACAAACCATCTTATGGTTATAATCTCAATTTTGATTGTTTCAGTGCCAGTCAAGTTGATGACCAAATTAAGAATAATTAGGACATTTGTGTTTTTTGATAGGTTGACAATATTAGCTATACACTGGACAGTAGCCTCCAGATGTCAGAAGTATGGAGTGACATCTGTTTTGATTGTCTCCAGGCGATGCTGCCCTCTAAAATACATGATGCTGCCAAGAAGACTGTCAGGCTAATGATCTGTGTGTTGCTTTTGTTTGGCTATCTCAGGCTAACTGCGGAGCATTAGTTACTATTATTCATATTAATCTGCAGATAATCTGCGGAATACCTCGCCATGGAGCTGACAACTTGTCACGGGCATATGTGAAATTGGTGTGTCCCCAAAATATGTTCTCATTAGTTTGTGCAAGCTGCAAAAACAGGATGAGGCTAAACTAGCATGCCATCCAGGGAAATTAGCCTGGTAGCATACCAGACACAACGGTTTATTTATTTTTAAGCTGACTGCTAAAGTTGGAGAAGGGTATCCCTCGGTGGCTCTGTAAACAAACCGGACGAGAGAAGAGATAGTTGGAGAATAGAGCCAAGTGTAGCCGTTCACCTCCATGCCAGAGGCAGATAGCAGAAGAAGCAAACCTAACAAATCCCCTCGTGATCTGAGAGCACACTTCTATGTGGAGGATGTAAAGATCTGACTTGGCTGTGCAGGAAAGTCTCCTGTTGATGGTTATTCACTGGACTTTCTAAATTCGCTCTGCCCGTAATGCAGGTTTTGAACTCGAGGGGTGAAGTCTGGAGCAGTGCAGCTAAGCAGACCTGCCAGCCCTTTCAGCTGCATTCTTTGAATTTGTTGTTATACTCTTTCCAAACAAACATTTGAACATATCTCAGATGAGCCCTCAAAGGAACTCATTTGGGAAACTTCCTTTACCCTCATTTCAGCTCTTCTTTCTTAATTGATAATTGAATAAGCTATCTCCATGTAATCAATTAAGAGCTTGATCCCGACCTCCGAGAGCAGCAGTTAATTGGCTTGTGCCAATGAGAGCCCGAGAGATCAAGCTGGGGTATTAACAAAGATGTGGTTTCGGAGGTCATTTGCAGGTTTTCTTTATTGCGTTGATTGCAGAATTGCTCAAGAGCGACTGGGACATGTAGAAAATAGAAAAACAGAGTGCAAAGAGCTTCACCGCTTGATCTGGTTTTGCATGAACCAGATCAAGCGGTGCCGGCCTTTGACAATCCGGACAAGCATCCGGAAAATTCCACACCGCCTGTGGTCACCGCTGCCTTGTAACCTGTGAGCGGTGAATGAGGTATTTGAGGGGAAAAAGCCTTCATCGATCTCTCTTCACCTGCTTTTTTCCTCGCTTTTCCGCTCTGTCCTCTAAAAACATGTCTTTTTCACTCAGTTGACTTCCATTCAAAGCCAGCCAGCGATGGTGAATGCTTGACTAGCTTGCTTTGCCCCAGCAGCCCCCTGGGTTCTGGGCAGTGGCCTGAAAGGAGCCCGAAGCTGCAGCCGAATAGAGAGCCAGAGCAGGCAGGGGGCTAATAGCGGTGGATGGGATTGTCTTCACGGTGCAGGAGGGGTGGGGGGATGGGAGCAGAGAGAGTTGAGGGCCAGAACCATCTGCTTTTGTGGTGGTGAGCATCAAAGCCAGGAGGAGCACGGCGGGAGATCTCCTTTCACCAGGGACACATTGCATATGGGCCTCATATTTCTCCAGGACGGCATCCTGCAGACCTTTGGGAGCCCACAGTAGACCCTTTTATTCTTTTTTATTTGCTTTTTGGCAACTCTGAAAGCCAAATAGGTGTGGAAAGACAGGAATTCCCTATTATTTACCCTGGGAATTTAGATAATAGATGAGTTTGTTTGACCCAGCAGACCCCGAACGGCAAACACTCCTCTCTGGCTAATTTTAGGCATTTTTTTAAAACTAGGAACCATGTTCTTTGCTTTATTTTTTGTTAGTGGAGGGAAATTAAAAATGGGTCACTGCGTGGCTCAAAAAAAAACATGCTCAGAGGATGATTAATTATTAAAGTGACTAATACTACATTTGCCTCAGAGCGCTTGTGACTTTAATCCATTGCAGGGGCACAACTACCACTACTCGACTCCCCATTTGTGAATCCCTCCTCCTCTGCCAGTCTCTCCCCCTTTTTCTTCGTCTGTCCCTCTAGCTAAATTCAATTTCAGATTCAATTAGCTTTATTGGCATGACCAAGATACATATTTGAACTGCCAAAGTTTTATCACTCTGCTGTGTCAGTCCCTTCTCGCTCTCGTCTCTATCCTCCCACCCCTCCTTCACCCCTCGCTTCTGTAAAGTGATGTGTAAGAGAGGAGGCTGCATCTACAGTACTGCTATGTTAGCATTAATGCGGATATTTTTACAATATTACCATGGCCATTTTGGCAATACTGCTTATGTGGAGAAATCTGTGAAAGAGCACATGACCTGGAAAGCATTACATTGTAGATTAAGTGTCATTGTCTAATTAAAGATGATCATGTACATAATAGTGAAGTAATGATAAGTAATAGTGAGGTAATAGGTAAAAAAAAAAAAAGATAAAAAAGTAACATATCTTCATGTAAATTGTAAAAATATGCATGTATACAAATACATTGTTATTTTGATGATGCCATTATTTTCACCTTTGTCCTAAGGTAATAATGTTGTTTTGTCTGGTAAAGTTTTAGCAGTTGTTTTTTGTTCTTCATTGCATCCTGCTCCTGAACATATACGTGTATATTTATATATATATTGGCACCCGCCCACCCGCTAAATGGGAGTAGATTCGGCTGTGGCGTGTAAAAATTTAATCTCACTAGCCACTTTGGTGAGTAGTTAATTCTTTGGTATGACACAGGCGCACATTCGCTCTGATGTGACCGAGCCCTACCCGAGCATCCTTTCTAAATATCTGTCCGAACCCGGCTCAGCCCGTCGGGCTCGGGTCGGGAATCCATCCCCTAGTCTGAACGAATCGTTTGTAGGCTTCAATGACAGATTTATTAAAATAGTCACTTGCTCTCACCTAATGGTGGTTTACTTTGATAGTAGGCTACTTTCATCTTTTTCCCATGATTTCATATATATGTATACACTACATGTATATTAAAACACCAAACTCAACATTATGCTGTTATAAGTTTGCCTGCAAGTGGAAGCATTCATGCTATATTTTGGCTACAAATAACAGTCATAAATGCATCTGAATGCTGCTTCTGTTTCTTCCGCAGTGAAATGATCAATTTTGTGGATGTGTGTGATTTCATATGATTGGTAACATTATCTTATTACATTAAAATAGGTCAAATGACTTTGAAATATTTGTATGCATTATAAGTCATATAAAATGTAATTTCCTAAAAAAAAAAATTTGGCAAGTGAATCAATGCAATTAATCGCTTTCAGTATAACAGTTTGTGTTCACATGTTTGTGTAAATTGCTGTAAATATAAATGCACACATAAATGCATATATTTAAGTAACGTGTAATGTATGTATAATATATAAAATCGAATGTTATTTGTAAAAGACAATTTACAATGTTGAAATTCTGTTGCTACTTTTCTTATCGAGTTTCACCTAATATCCCTGGTTCTCAACTCTCATATTCTTTTTCTTGTCCTACTCCCTCAATCATTCTTTTCTCATTCAGCTTCTCTCCTCCCTTTCAGCTGCTCTTTCTGTCTCCATTTTTGTGTCATTAACTTTGGAAATGGCTATGGTTAGTGGGAACAGAGCAGAAAAGGAGGGGAGGGTGAAAGGAACTGGGAGAAAAGGCAGGAGAATCATTAGTTAAATATTATCCGGTCTGTTCCATTATGGCTTAAGGGAAGGCTCACGCTTTTGAGCGCTCGGAAACAATGGAGCGTGTGCCCACCCCAAACCTACACACAGAGTCCTGCAGGTGTTCAAGGCTCATGGTAGCACCACAGATGGCTAACCTCTAATGACACTTAATGACACCGACAGAGAAAGAGAGACAGGTAGAATGCACTTTAACACAGATCTATGCTGAAAGGTATGGCGTCGATAGCTGGATTACACCATGCACATCACACTGAAGGAATGATATTTACACGAGTTCAAAGTGCAATGGGGAAACTGCTAATCATGACCAACATGACATGTCTGAATTCATTAAAGCTCATAAAATAATCTCTGATATGCAATAGAAACCCCCAAAAAGTGACTGCTATTTTAAGAACAAGCAGACATCAATCCAGGTGAGATTCTTTTCCCGAAACAATTAAAACAAGCCTGTAGGGAGAGGTAACATCTGAGGAGTATTGTTAAAGCTAATTGTGGACAATTAAAATAATTACACGAAGCATCCGTATCTTCTATTCATCGATGGCTAGAGAGTGGTTTTAAATGACTTCCCAATTTAACCCTTGAGACTTGGAGCTGCACATATGGTGTAGTTAACTTCTTTTGTTAGTCAGAGGTGGGAACAAAACGTACGTCATTGCCTCACGATTTCCAAGGAGACATCCAGCGTTTCTGCGAGCTGCTTTCTTAATGAAATCCTTGGTTATGACACCATCACAACAGGCAACCGTTGCAAATGCAGTTTTGGTTTGGTTTGAGTAGCCAATGTAGTTAAAGACCACATTGTTGTTCTTTTTTACGATTAAGTTGTGCGATAGCCAATAATGGTGGAAAGTACTGTCTTTTAGTGCAAGGTTAAGGTCTTAAAATCGCTGCGGTTCGTGCACACACTCTCAAGCAAGAAATCGCTAGGCTCATGCCCATTCACACTAATCGAACTGCAATCCCTCAGCCATCTGGCAGACATTCACCCTCACACACATGAACTCCTGCTCACACACACACACACACACTGACACCCCAATCAATTAGTCTTAGGGTTGTGGAGGAATGTCGACCAGGCAACTCTGAGCTCACAGTATTCCATCTATCTCACACAGGCGCACGCGCACACACACACACAGACAGAGGGAGGCTTATCAGACTCAACTATTACGAATGGAAATAAAGCAATCAAGGGCATATAAATGAGAGCATATGGAAGCAGGTAGAGCTTTGCTGAGAATGCATTCAGAAAATGGGGGGGAAAAAGAGACAGCTATCCAGAAATCCTTACATGAGGTTTGTGGTTTGTGTCTTAGCAGTGCTAAGTACATATGTGCTTATGTGGGCAGGTTTTGCAATTCTTGTGGGAACAAAATTCCTAAAAGTGTCCCTTGGGGAACAGCAAAAGCTGACAGAATATCCTTGTGGAGGTTTATCAGCATACAGAGAATTCTTAGAGAATAATTAAATCTTAAAGAGAAAGCCCACTCAAAAATTAACATTCTATTCTACTTTATTTAGCTCATTACATTAGTTCTAATTTAAAGCCCAAAGTTGTCTTTTGTGGTCCATATAGAAAAAAAGTCATACAGTTTTGGAACACGAGAGTGATCGACTGATGACAGAATTTTTTTGTGTGAACTGTCTCTTTAAGTAATATAGTTAAAGCAAGTGCCACTATTATTATTGTTCATATTTGCATTGTTTGTTCTATTGAAATTATACCTCAAACCATGAAAGTTATTGATGTTTTTGTGTATTGAAGTGATTTGATGTACAATTTTGCCTGGTGGGCAATAAAATGGACAAAATCTCATTGTCTTGATTTGAAGGATGGACCTGAGCCATATATACAGACCATAATAGCATACAGAGCCAATACATAACCCCTAGAAAACCTGGCAACTACATAGCAACTTTAAAATCAACTTTATATTATAAATGCTGGTTTTATAGTCTGGAGCACAGAAATTTGCGTTCAGCTTATATATTTTACAATATTGAATAAATTAAAGTAAAAATTAAAATCACTACTTATATCATTTACTGTTCCAAACATGCATGACATCCTTCCTTCTGCAGAACATAACAGAATATATTTTAAAAAGTAGTTTATAACCGTTTTGGTGACTATTGACTTCTATTACACAATTATGAAGCGAAAAACTACAAGATGCAAGATGAAATGATCCATTCAATCATTTTCCATAATGTATTACCTTTGTTGTATTTCTTCCAGATTCCAGTTCAACTTACTGTAAAGTGGTAGCAATTTAATTCACATTAATTCTTCAGTTCTGTCTGTGGTAAGAATAAGGATGATTGCAAACATATATAAGGGTTGTATTTGTATGTCTGCATTAAGATTTGTTGTAGTCATGTCATAGCACGTAGACACAAGCAGGCACAAATATATTAACAAACTACAGGGTATGGCCATTTAAGGACATTACGTTAGATTGAAAAGAAAATTGCTGTTGGGACTTGTTGGCTTCACTAAGGTAAGCAATAAACTGCAGTATGTTGTTGTATGTATGCGTAGACATGGTGTGCTGAGCTTGAGCATGTTATTTTACAATAAACTGTGTGTTTACTGTAATGAGAGTCATAATGAATGGCCCGTACAGACAGGAGAGTTCAAACTTTACGTGTAAAAAAAAATGCACACAGCCTCTCGTCCTCCTCCTCTTTATTTTTCTTTCTAATGGGATCATGACTCCATGTTTTTCATTCCTCCTTTTTAATTAAAAAAGGCCATGTTGACTGATCTGTCTATCTATCTATCTATCCATCCGTCCATCCGTCCATCCATCCATCCATCCTCCCTCTAATTTAAGAGTGAATATGTACTTGAAGGTCTAGTTCACCCAAGTTAACATTCTATTATCATTTACCTCATGTATTTTCTTGTTTTTATTAAATTAGGTCTAATTTGAAGGCCAGTGATGTCTTTTGTGGTCCACAGAAGAAAGGAAGTCATACAGGTTTGGAACAACATGAGTGATCGAACGATGACAGATTTTTCATTTTGGGGCGAACTGTCCCTTTAAGTAATAGGATTAAACCAAGTGTCACTATTATTAAGTATTCACTAGTAAAGTATTCTTGTACAGTAGCTCCCTAAAATTATGGCTGGATGTCACATGGACTATTTTACCATGCCATGTTTATGGACCTGGGAACATCGGAGTTGCATTGGGGTAGTTGGGACTCACAGTTTTGATGGAAGTCAATGGGACTCACAGTTTTGAGAGTAAAAACAACATACGCAGACAAAGCCAAGTTAATCCCTGCGGCTCGTGACGATCCATTGACGTCTTAAGACATGAAAAGGTCAGTATGTGCAAGAAACTGAACAGTATTTCTATAGGTTTTACCTCTGATACACCACAATGTCCAACTATCCTGAGCTTGTCCTGGAACTACGTGATCTTAAGTAATTATTGACTGAATCAAATGTTTGGGTAAACTGAACCTTTAAGATTTTTTTCTTTAGAAGAATCAAGCTGTATGAATTGCTTTTCCCAACCTTTTTGTTCTTTTATGAACATTTAACTTTTGAACTCCTGCAACATTCTTTCTATGGACAAAAACGGTTGAAACATTGATCAGATATTTTCTTTTATGTTCCACAGACAAAAGAAGATCATGTATTTTTGGCACAACATGAGAGTGAGTACTTTTATTTGGGGCGAAATGCAGTGGTTCTGAACTTGTGGGTCGTGACCTAAAAAATAGACCGGATGCCTTTTCTAGGAAAATTAATGCTAAATTCAAATAATATAGTACTGGTAACTGTACTCATGCATTTAAGATGACAAAATAGGTGTATTTTTTTAAAAGGTAAAAGGAAAAGCTTCAACTGTCAAACTTTAATGTGTTTTGGTGCAAATTTGACACCAACATTGTGTAGCATGATAACAAAGCTGAACTTGGTAAAAGAAAATGAAATAGTTAAGTAGAACTAATTGAAAAATATTGAAATAAAATTAATATTAAACGAAATGAAATAGCTTAAAAAAAAATCATTACATTTTAGGTAGCTGTCGAATCAATAATAAAAAAATAGAAATAAAATATTAAATAAACAATTATTTAGACATATTAATAGAATGACTAAAACGTGTAAAAATATTTTTGTAAATATATTTCAGCTAGTTGACGTAGAAATTTAAATAAATAAATATATATATAATATTCATACCAAAGACTGAATACTAGCTAATGACAAATCCTCATTTTCTGCTTAACACTTAAGTGCAGATTGCAGATTATTTGTTTTTGTGCAGGCGTTAAAGGAATGAGCTCATCAATCTGCATATGTGTGTTTATATAGTTGCAATACCACTTAATTTGCTCCTAGTTTTCTAAGCATAGTGATGACGCATTTGCTCAAGTAGGAGCTGTTGGAGGGGACTTTCTTTGAAGTGGGACATTCTTGTTTTGACCATTCAGATTCATGCATTCCACTCTCGCATTCCTCTCCATATCGAGGCGGGCTGGTTTATACAGCTTCTATAGTCGCTACACAAAAGGTCTGGTTAATTAGCAGCTTTGTCAGTTTAATAGAGCGCCACACACATGTACACATACACACACACGCGCTTCTTTTTCTTTGTCAGTCCTGGTTTGTGTTGGTATATAATGAGGTCCTTGCTTGCACGAGGGACAGTAAAACTGCAATCAGCGTTCAGAATATGTGTCTGTACTGTGAATGCATCAAGGGACTGAAAGGCACCAGGTCTAGGTGGTGATCTTCTTTTTATGTCACACAACAATCATACAAAGAGGCGAATGAGGAAATGATGAAAGCCGGAGCTCTTGAACGCCTTTTCTAGTGCTAATAAAGACAAACAGAATGGTGACATGTCCAACCCTGACCCTCGTAATTCCTCTCTACAGAGTAGAGAATATGGTGTTGATGTTCGGTTTGATCATGTGTTTGTGTGTGTGGATGGGTTAAGTTTTTGATGAATAAATAGTCAGTCTAATGTCGTCATTATACATTAACATCACTCTGTTCTCCTATTTGATAATGTTCAGTGATTCGCTACAATCTGTACAATCGTTAAAACAATCGTTAAAAAGCGCTATATAAATAAAAGTGATTGATTGACTGAAGTTGAACTAAAACTAAAATCATAAAAAAAAAATTGTATGATGTTTTAGTACGAAATTTAAAATTGAAGTAAAAATCTAAACGCACTAAAAAAAAAGACTAAACCTTCAAACTAATAAAACTACAAATTCAGATATTTAAAAATTTAAAATTAGATTACAATAAGCTGATGGAAGTATTTGAATAAAATAAACTAATAATAATAATAAATAAAATACTAAAATAATTTTAAATGAATTAAATATTTTTAATGTGCTTACAATAAAATACCAAATAACATGAATAAAAATGTAATATTAAATTAAATAATTAACAATGTAATATTTTATATTTAATCATTCATATATATATATATATATATATATAAAGGACAAATCACAACAACATTACTAAAACTTCCATTACAATTACAATTTTCAACTAAAAATACAAAAATAAAATCAGATATTTAAAATATAAAACTTACATTTAAATTGATGTGAAAATTTATAAAATTAGCTAAAATTGTAAAAAACTAACAAGAACATCAGTACATCAGTAATATAAAAATATTGTTTAAAGGTGACATAGAATGCTTTGAGAGAATATTTTTTAAATTGTTTTATGATATGTACATAGAAGGTATGTAGCTTTGGTAAGGGGAAAAAATGCCCAGAAATGGTTTTACAGGTCCATTTACAACCCTAGAATTTGACCCTAGAATGAAACAG
>JAUMHQ010000075.1:11674064-11684730 GCA_032361165.1 Enteromius paludinosus | reverse complement strand
ACCTACATCTTGGATGCCCTGGGGGTAAGCAAATAAACATCAAATTTTCATTTTTGGGTGAACTATCCCTTTAAGTTCAAATTTAATGTTAGTGTGTGTAGGTTTCAGTTAGCATATCGTTAACAATAATTGCACTCATTAGAATATCATCAGCCAATCAGCTTATATACACACAAACATCTTAGTTTTATTTAACATTAAACACTTCAAAATATGGTCAAAGTTTCTTGATAACAATATTTATCACAATGGTTATTTTTACTTTTTTGGGGAGAGGGGGATTTATCTTATTTTGTTTGAAAAACCATGCAAGTGAAACCAATAAAATTAATAGGCCTAACTTTCAATGTTTTGAAATTAAAAATTAAAATTGTACATTGTAAAATCCATTTCTGGAAAAAAAAATGGCAACTGTGGGAGCAACTGTAGCAAAATTTAAGGTTTTATGGTTTTAACTTAAATTTACAATTAAATACTGTAATTTTGTTAACTGATATGATGTTAATATACCAACCTATTGAAGTACTGAGTTTTATACCTCTGAAATACACTGAGAACCACCAAATGCAGATGGTGATGAGAAAGTGACATGTTTAACCAAAGCCCATCAAAAGCAAAGATTTATAGAAGGTGCTCAGTGTCATTCAGACAAGCACTAAACACCATCATGGTGAGACTAATTAAACCAAAATATTCAATAAACTGAACATTCTGTTTATGATCACTTTTCACAGTCCTGTTAGTCTGTATAGTCTCTAACGTGACTGAGCAGGGCAATTCTTTTTGCACCAGTAGTTTAGGTGAAGAAACAGGAGATCTATTAGATTGTAAATTTGACATCAATGTGATAAAACACCTTTGTTTTTCAAGCCTACCTTGGCATTGCTGTTGTTGTTTCTGTTGTTGTTGTTTTTGTAAGAAGCACCTTTTGGCTTTTTTAGCTTTGCTATATATCGAGTACTGAGCCAAAAGTTGAGTGAGCGAGAATGAGGGATGAAGTGAAAGACACGCGTAGAGAGGAGAGAGAGAGAGGGAGAGAATCACTCTACCTGCTTGCCTGCGTTGTGAGCACACCATCAGTCTTTACTGGGAAATCTATGTGCCTGAACAATGTCTTCTCTAGCACAACAAGTGATGAGCCTGGCTTCATCTGCAGAGAATGAGAGAGAGCGAGAGAGCGAGGGGGCGATGGTGTGAGGGTGAGAAAGAGAGACAGAGAGAAGAAATTGTGAGCAGTTAAAAAGAGAGCGAGAGCAGAAGAGAAGAGAAAACAAATGCATCTCATTATCTAAGCGGGCTTCTCTGCAGTGCTCTCCTCAGCCATCAGTGTCCACACAGCTCCAATTGCTTCCTTTAAATCAGTTTGAAGCCCAAGCCTTGCCCCATCTGTCTTGGGGGGGGAAGCCCCTCGCTCCACCGCCGAGCAGCACACAGCAATAACGCCCCCTAGTGCCTGCAAACTCCAGGGAGCAACTGAGGCTCATTAGCAGGTGTCAGTCCTCGCTAGCTATTTCTTGGGTTTGTTTGTTTTTCCATAGTCAGAACAAGGATTTGATGCTGAATTGGTTATGTAAAGAACCCCTCTTTAAGAAAAAATGATGATTATATCATCCAGCGCTTTTGTCTTGTGCTTTGAAGGAAATCAGAAAAGTAGTAATTTTCACAAATGATATTATTTACTGTTGACTTTATGAAGTTATGTTATGAGACGTGTAAACACTGTGATGAAACAATATAAAAAAAAAAATTAAAAAAAAAAAAAAATATATATATATATATATTCATATATATATAAAAGTATATCATTTTTGTAATATACTACCAATTATATTATATAATTATATATATACTATATATATATATATATACACATATATTTGAAAATTTCATGCCTTTAATTTCTATAATTATATATTTTCATTTTTTTTTATTTGCAATTGCTGTGAATAGTGAATTTTCATTTTATATATATATCTTTTAAAATTTATTTTATTTATAATTGTATTTTAAAGAGAAACAGAAACAATAAGTTATTTCATTTGCAGACAGTATGTATAAAACATCTTTTTAACAAATTTTAATTGTTTAATCACAATGCTTTTTCATCTAAGCTTGCTGTTAAAGCTGTCAGACTTTATTATGAGTTAAGTTAAGAGTCTAATGCAGTGTTTCCCAACCCTGTTCTCGGAGGCACAGCAACACTACACATTTTCCAACTTTTCCTAATCAAACACACCTGAATCAACTCATCAGCTCAGATAGTAGAGACTCCACAACCAGAAATGTGTTGGTCAGATAAGGAAGACATCCAAAATGTGCACTGTTGATGTGCCTCCAGGAACAGGGTTGGGAAACACTGGTCTAATGCACCTTTCACTCACTCACGTTCTTTCATTAGGTCCATATTTAAACTCTTCTACAGACTTGCATTTTTCCAGCTTTTTGGTTTTGCACCGTCTAGGTTTTTTAAATGCTAAAGCACTTCCTGAGCTCATAAGCAGGATTTTATGATTTTCTTATACATTGTACAACCAAAAATCCCGTTTCACACTTTTCCATCCAATATCGAGCTCACAGTGGGTAAACTCTGCTACCAGGCTAAACCTGGACAGTGCCATCTTTTGAGTTCCATTCGTTTGAACAGAGCACAAAAACTGATTTTCACTCTCTCTCGTCAAAAGTGGCGGGAAGAGCTCTGTAGCCCGGAGCGATGCAGGGGAAAGTTGCGCAGCGGAGAGGTGAGAGGGAGCGCTTTGATCGGCCGCGCGCGTCTCTTCTGCTGGAGGTGATTTGCAGCGCTGTTGCTGCTTCTCTTTTTCTTTTTTCCCTATAAGCAGAGCGCTATGCTAGATTAGCATTTAGTGCATTTCCACAGGCTTGTCGACAGCGCAGAGGGCCGCGCTTCATCATCCGTCTGTGATTCACACAGGCGTTTCAATTGGTAATGAGATGGTGCGCTTCTGCAGTGTCGTGCTGAGGCCAGGGAAAGAGACAGTGCTCTGATAGAAAGCAACCGAGGAACACTGCGAGGCCCTTCGTGAAGATCTTAAATAACCGCTTGCAGGGCCTGAAGTTAGATCTCGTGGAAAAATTGCCATATAAGTTGTCATATAGCATATAAAGACTCATAGAACTGCTGCAGACAACAAAAAAAAATGTTTTTTCTTTCAAAACATTAAAGGGGGCATAACATACACAGTTTCACCCAATCTCATGTTAATCTTAAGTACCTATAGAATAGTACTGCATCCTTCATATCTCCAAAAAGTCTTGAGTTTTATCATATTTATAAAAGAATGATACAGTTTTACGGTTCTCTCCGAAAAAAGCAGTGCTCCTTGAGGCGTGCTGTGCGGTTCTGAATCACGACTGGGATCTTTTATAAAACTCCATCTTTCAGTGTCAAATACTGTGCAAATGCAGCTTCGAACTGGGCCTTGTTTATAAAAATTTCATAAACGTAAAATAGTGTAATATAGTAGAAAGTTAGCCTGTGCCCGCCCATACTTCCAGTAGTATACAGAGGCTTCTGATGGACACAGGTTAAGCTTGAAGTAAGGTAGCTTGGCCAGACTAAGCTCCTATGAGCTTCAAAGTCGCGGAAGCCAGGCTAGTAAAAAGTGGCAATATTGTCAAATATTATTACAATTTGAAGTAACCTTTTTTTAAAAATTTAATTTATTCCTGTGATGAATTTTCAGCTTCATTATTCAGATCTGTTGGAAAGCATTCTTATATGCTGATTTCCTGCTCAATAAATATTTCTTATCATTATCAATGTTGAAAACACTTGTGCTGCTTAATATTTGTATGGAAAGCAAATATACGTATTTCTATAGTTGACTATAAGCTGGACATACTGATAACTTGAGCTTTTTTTTCTGGCAGACTATAAAACGGGTCTAAATCTGTTAGATTTACACTGACGGATGGACTAAAGCCATATCTAGAGAGTATAAGGACTTTAAAGTAGACTCTTGACTCGGCTGAAATGCCTGAGCAGCCACATACCAACATGCTTAAAACCGGTCAGAAAGTATCTGTGCTCCCACTGGTGTTCTCTGCATTGTGTCTTTGCATTAAGTTGAACTTTGCTTTACTTCGTCTCTCCGGCTAATGCAGTCTCAGATCGCCAGCCCTCATGGAAAATGAATGACTTCTGGTCGCTTTGTTGCTGCAAAGAGCTGTCAGTGTGAATGCGCTTAACATTAATGAAATAGTGTTTATTGCTTTGGTCAGGACACAGTGTTAACCAAACGCTGACTTACCGATGAAATATGTAAAGTTTTCACAGATTAAATTTCTCCTATCCCAGTGTAATGTGCAGAGTGTACTAAGCATCACTTGTTTCATTTTCCCCTAAAGGGAATTTGAGCTTATTTTGTTTTGCAGTATTTGGAGGATATGCTTAAAACATGAATTGCAAAAATATATGCAATTTATTTCATTTCTTTATTTTTATTTCTTTATTTCTTTGGATGTAAAATAAACACTTTTATTGAATTTATTACATGAGATGCTGATAAATTCATTGGGCTTATTAAAATTAATTGCATATTTAATTTTTTTGTGCAGAAGAGTCCTGAAATTAATTTAATTCAAAGAATTAATAGTATTATTGTGATAGATCAAAGTATTTTTTAATATACGTTTTTGAGTCTTTCATGCTCACCGAAGTTGCATTTATTTGATAAAAAATCCAGAAGTAATGTTAAAATCTACTATTTTTTAATATATGTAATTTACTCATGCGTCCGTAATCTTTCTAATTTGCTCATTTTGTGCTGAAGACATTGATAGAAAGTGCAGAAGAATGGCATCTATTTGAAATGTATATCTTTTGGAAGATTATACATGTCTTCACTGCCATTTGAAGTATTTATTTATCCATGCATTCTTTATAGTGAAATTTACGTACAGGTTAGAGATCGTTTTTTTTAAACCACATTATTTTTAATAATTTTTTACATGTGAAGGAATGTGTTGAATGTACCCACCCCAGTCATTTCCCACTACAGAACCCAAACCTTTCGACTTTTTTAGCTTACTTGTGTGGCCATTTCATCAATTTTGTCTCCAAAGTAGCTCGCTTCGAAGCACAAATGTATGTGTGTGTGCTTGGGTCTGCTCATGTGTGTCTGTTTTAAAGCTCTGAAATATCTCTTCAACCAGACACCAAATGAGTTCACAGCTTGCAATAAAATAATATATTGTGACAATCCCCCGCCGGTTAATCTCTCCTCACCTTCTCCACACTCTCTCTCTTGTCTAAGTCCCGCCCTCACAGCCGTACATCCAGCTGGATTCTGATGAGCCGTGGGTGGAGGGAGACGAATACACAGTGACCTGCATTGCTCCTGATGCAAAACCTCCTGCAGAAATCACCATGTTCAGAGGTACACGTCACTTAAGAGCCAGACTCTTTATTACGTCCATTAAGCGGGGCTCTTATGAGAGAATTACACTGTAGATACGCAACACAGATAAAAGATGAAAACTCTCACTGAGAGCTTTCAAAGCAGCGGCTGTAAGCTCAAACCAAGAGACTTCATGATTCATTTACTAAGTTTGTGTCACGCCATCCCTTGGCAAGTAGTACCCTGAGGCAGCCTACTGACTCTATAACTTCTGTATTGTTGTTTTTTTTCTTCTTCTTTTTTTCTTTCTTAGATGGAGAGGAGCTGACGGAAACTGATTCTTTCCCAATGCCAGGCTCACAGGATAAACTTCAGAACACTCATGCTGAAGTCATGTAAGTCTGTGTGCAAACAATGCAGGTAGAGAAGGTTCCTTGCAGTTGAATTCTTGTCACCTTTTGTCAACTTTTATTCTATGCCCTCAACAATTTGTCTTCTTTAAAATAACCAAGGTCATGTTTTATATACAAAGGCAAAGACAAACATGTTGGAAGATTTCCTCCTTTTGAAAAACTTTTTCATTTTTATTTCACCAACACATCCAGTGGGTGAAAACAGTTTTTTGCTTGGACAGTGGTGTAGTGATAGGACAGTAGGCCTTGGGTATTCAAGCAATATTTCAGAGCAGTTAACTTATTATTCTTATTAAATACTTTGTTCTTTATGTAGTTGAATGTGATGAGACCAAAATCACAGAAAAAAATATAAATGGAAATCAAATGAATTAAACCATGGAGGTCTGGATTTGCACTCAAAATTGAAGTGGAAAAAAATACCATCCTCATGGAGTCCGTTTGAGCAGATACATGAACATTTGTGGCCTTCTGGAGGTCATTTTGCAGGGCTCTGGCAGTGCTCCTCCTTTTCCTCCTTGCACAAAGGTGGAGGTTACGGTCCTATTGCTGGGTTGTTGCCCTCCTCCACATCTCCTGATGTACTGGCCTATCTCCTGGTAGCGCCTCCATGCTCTGGAGATTACGCTGACAGACACAGCAAACCTTCTTGGAACAGCTCGCATTGATGTGCCATCCTGGATGAGCTGCACTACCTGAACCACTAGAGTGAAAGCACTGCCAGCATTCACAAGTGACCAAAACATCAGCCAGAAAGCATAGGAACTGAGAAGTGGTCTGTGCAGAACCACTCCTATAATTTCCACCCGTTGTCTATTCCATTTGCACAACAGCATGTGAAATTAATTGCCAATCAGCGTTGCTTCCTAAGTGGGCAGTTTGATTTCACAGAAGTGTGATTGACTTGGAGTTACGTTGTGTTGTTTAAGTGTTCCCTTTATTTTTTTGAGCAGTCTATATATACACTGTAATTTTAAGATTTGATAGCTACGCCAGAGGGGAAAGATTTTAAGCTGTCATGTGTCTTCAGAACACTTCAAATATAGCCCTAAAGTGTCACTTTTTGGAACTTGGAAAGCCTCATTATCCATTCACTTTTATTTTATGCAAATGAGCAGCCTGGACATTCTGCCTAACATCTTCTTTTATGCTATAACAAAAAATATCATACCAATTTTTTTTATTAAAACCTTTTTTTTGCTACTTTACATGCCGCATAATTACCTGGACTGACCCAGATTTTGCAACCATATACTGTAAATGCTTAGTCTATGGGCAAATCCTGAAATCCATGTAAAGGTTTTTTTTTTTGAATATCTTCTGCATTCCACTTTTGCTGCGCTCTTGAATAAGGTATTGCTGACAGATCAAATCTTGGAGGCCAGGTACAGTTAAGTGTATGCTGGCAGCACTCCAGGCTGGAAAATGGAGTAAAGTTATGAGCTCAGTGGGTTTGTGGGTAATTGTGGCAACATCAGGGATGAGAGAGTGGCACAGTGTGAAAGGTATTAACGCAAGTCAACCCTGCTCTCTCTTTACAGCATCAGGGCACGAAGTTCAGACAACGCACGGCAGCTGACATGTCGAGCGAGGAACCCAGCCTCTCTTCGAGCTCTCGAGACTCGCATGACCATGAGGGTATACTGTAAGAACCCTGCAATTGAGACTTAAATTCACACTTAATGGCCCGGTTTCACAAACGGGGCTTAGCTTAAGCCAGGACTAGGAATTTGTTGAATTAAGATATTTAAGCAACTTTTACAAAAATGTCTTATAAGAAACTATTACAGGTGTGCATCTTAACACAGAACAAGGACACTGACATGCTTTAAGATATGTGAGAGCAAGATATTTTCATCTGAGACAGCTCAAACATGCAATTTAGTCTAGGACTAGCTTAAGCCTTGTCTGCGAAACTGGGGGAATGTGTTTACAACTAATTGCTTGTAATGATTAATCATTAATGGTGATATGTTTTTTTTTAATTTTTAAAATATGTGACTCCCAATTGGGCCTTTTTCCTGTCAAGTATTATGTTTGTTCCTTTCACTATGAGAGAAAATTTGCCCTTCACTTTGAGGCGTGAACACTTACCAAGTACCAGGAGCACACCCTGAACCACTAAAAGCAACATGAAGCGCTGTCTGCCATTTTACTTGTTTTACGGTGTGACTTATTTTCTTGTAAAACAGGATATTCTAAGAGAAAAAAAAAAACTTTTTTTCGAGCAAATAATGATATTCAACATCTACAGTAAATACATTAGGTTACACCAACAAAATAACATTTTAAGGGTTGAATCAGATAGGAATTTGGTTGTTTGGATCAAAATTCTTACAGTATATTCTTACAGTACTATTACATCGTTTCTTGGGAGAATGCAATATTTTTGTGAGTAAAAGTCAAATGTTTTGCTAGAGAATGCATAGAGACACTTTCTCGGGAGAATTTGTAAGTGATGCATTACTTTTGTGAGAACACACAATGTTTTAGAGAGAAAGCTAATTTTTGTGATTTTCTTTTTGAACACAAAAGTACAAAAAGATGGGGCTCCTTACCATTATGACATTTCAAATGTATTTTCTCTGCAATTTTTTTTTCTTTATGTTTCCGTTCACACATTAATAGTGCTGTAAATAGGATTCAAAATCACATTGATCACATTGATACGGAACAATAAGGCAAGAAGTAGGACCCGTGACAATATCGTATCAGCTATCCAGCGATGGTTCTTCTTAATAGGTGAAATCTTCCTACACTGGACTCCATAAAGCGACCATTGAAAAACATTTGATCTGCTCACATCTCGTGTAGACGTTGTATCACTGCTTCTGCTTTGTTTCACAGAACTAATCTTTACCTGGGTTGTGTAGGCTACGTATGTTTGAGGCGGAGCTATTAAAATAGAGGCGAGACCCTTTTGCGGTAGGGGCGTGTTTGTTTTGGGGATTTCAAATATCGATATTGCTTACCCTGCCTTTAAGTTGAGAAAAAATGTCCATGTTATGTAAGCTTATCTATTATGTTATCGGGGGAGCTTTGAAAACCCATGCAGCCTAATGCACATTTTAAATTCCATGTGATATGATGCATTTCACAGGCATGAGCTTCCATCTAAACGCCAATCACATTTTTTTTCTGCTCACTAAATTTATGCTTTAAAACACTGCCCCTCCTTTTTTCCCCTCACCCCAGCTCATGGTTCCATTACCGCCCAGCCAGTGCAATAAGTGCTAATGTAGCAGAACCGATGGCCAGCAACGCTGTCTTACTCAGCATGCCTGGCCCATCAAATCCAACTTTCCAATGCCCATTTTCATCTGCAGCAGATTGTGAGCAAGACGGCACTTTGTCATGGCAGACTCTCATCCGTCTATCGTGCCCGCTTCCAAACTGATTGGGGCAATAACAAAGAGCGGCCCAGCCCCATAATTTATTTTATGGCAAATGTATTATTCAGGAGCTCCACTGTAATTTATTCATGTTCCACATTGCCTTATTACGCTTTAAACATCTGTTATTTTGGTTTATGGACTGGTGCGAGTGTGTGGGTCACTCTTTATACTTAATGGTTTCATCAAAGGGACAAGCGATGTCATCCCGCTGCACTGGCGTTAAATGTCCTCGATTTAACAATGTTGTACAGAACTAAAATAGAGTCATGCTCTTCCTGATGCTGTGATGCTCAAACTTCTGGTCGTTTTCCTACCTCGCTCTTTCTTCTTGTTCCTCCACTTCATCTCTCATGACTGGCTCTAACATGAAAAGACGCCCGTCTTCACAGAACAAAGGCAAGATCTTTTGTTTTAATAATATTTTCTCTCCTTCTCACACATGAACAGTTCCTCTTTTCATTTCTTCTTAAGAATCTCGTGAGCCATGCTGTGATGCATGCAAACACATACGAATCATTCAAACTTCTGTCTATTGATGTCGTAACCCTTCATTCACTTCGTTCAGTTCCCCCGCAGGCTCCTGTGATCATGGGATTAGAAAATGAAGAGGTCAAAGCTGGTTCCTTTGTCAGGGTAGTGTGCATGTCGTACGGAGGCAACCCACTGGCCACTCTGCACTGGACTAAGGTGAGAGAAACCTGAAAAATTGATCCTCAGTTGCCATTTTTCTTTTTCCGGAATAATTACTTGGCTATACCAAAAAGACCTTGAGTTTGGTTTATAGTTATTGATGAAACTTTTATCTCTCACAAATTAGAGAAAAATGTGTTTCATTAGTAACACTTTACAAAAAGGTCCCATGAGTTAATGCATTAACTGTTAACTAACAGCTAGCAGTACATTTGCTGCATTATTTATAGGTTGCGTTTAACACAAATAGAACTAGGGGTGTAACAATTAAAGTGCCCCTATTATGCCATTTTAAAGGTTGCTAATATTGCTTTATGAGTCTTTTAAAACAGGTTTACATATATGCAAGGTCAAAAGACACTTTCATTTTTTTCCAAAAATAGATTAAATTTGACCCCATTTCTAAATGATTCGTAAACGACTCGTGTGAAGCAGTTCGAAGAATCAATTTGTCTAAACCCCTCCTTTCTGTGAGCCCTCACTGCTGTGATTGGTCAGATGGCGCAGTCCTTTATGATTGGTCTACTGCTACAGAGTGTCGGAAAACGAACCCTGGCTTCCGGCTTGAACTCCGCTTGCCCCCGGTAGGAGGACGCGGAATAAGGCAGAGGGTGTTTCTCAATGTCAAGGATACATCCTTGGCAGGAGTAGTCCTCCCAAGTCACTTCCTTCAAAGGCTAGACGAGGCTAAAAATTGTGAAATGACAGGTCCGGTTCAAGTTAGCTATCAATATCGTATCAATAACGTAATTTCTAGAATTTATAATATCAATACGGTAGTAATCTGTACTTTTTAATTCAAAATTTTTTT
>JAUMHQ010000075.1:11654826-11670448 GCA_032361165.1 Enteromius paludinosus | reverse complement strand
ATAGTTATAAGTATATCTTTTTATATTTCTTCTTTTGCTGAAGGTAAGATCTTTACAATCTTTTATTATTTAGTCCAGAATCCTTTATACAAGAGACTGTAGGTGTCAGTGTATTATGATGATAGGGAGCATCACCCATCAGACTCATTCAGCCTAGTAGTTGCTTTGTAGCTTTTTTTTTTTTTTTTACAATGTTTCTATATCTTGCTTTTGATAGGTCCATCAACACTACAAACTACCATCTAAACACTCTCACGAGCAATTCCACCAACAGCGAAAAGGTGCCTGGTTAAGGGAATAATTCTCAATTATTGTGCGAAATAAAGCCAGCGAGCCTTGACCCGAGAGTGATTCAAAGTCTCCATCAAGACTCTGCTTTTACTTTAGATTCTATTAGTTACTACATAATATTCTGTGAGATCAGGGGCTTTTAGAGTCTCTCTTTTTTTAATCTCCCGCTCTTCCTCTCCAGAGGTTGTTTTGAATGAAACATAAGTGAATAAAAGCCGACCCGAGGCTGCTCGTCGCTTTACAGAACCCTCCTTGTTCATTTGGAGGTGTTTTACATCTGATCTAACATTTAGAGGCTGTGTTAATTCTTTTTTTCTTCTCAGAGCTTTTTTATGATACATTTTTCATTTTTTTGTATTAGTTTGGCCGTAATTGATCATGAAGTCAGGGTCAACCCTCTACGCAGGTGTCAATTAGAGCTTAGCAAATGAGCAGAATTAAAAATTTTGCCAATTAAAATAATGAAGATGATCAAGGTAAGGTTCTTTTTCAATACTTTCCCCAGAAGGACATGTAGATATAAGCTGGTTTTTATCATCATTTTCTGTCTCTAATGTCTAATTATATGCATTAAACATTTTAACTTTGGCTTAGCTAAATTTGCCTCACTGAAATATGTTCATGCATGTAGTGAGATTATAAGAGCAACAGTTGATGCCAATGCTTTGGTCAAAATTATTTTCTTTGCATTTAATCGTCAAATCACATGTACTGCAGTATGTCTGATTAAACACTTGATGCAGATCGTGATAGTATGATTCAATTTGTTTTCACTCCCGTGTGCAAAGAGTGCACTTACAGCGGGTAAAATAAGTATTGAACGGGTCACCATTTTTCACCATTTATAAAATGTTTTTTAATGCATTGTACAAAAGACTTTGTTGGTAATGACAGCTTCAGTAGTAGCATGCATTGCTCAAGTGAGATTTGGCCCATCCTTCCACAACATTCTTCAACTCTTGAAAGCTTTAGTTTTTGTTTTCTATTGGATTCAAGCCAGGTGATTGGCCCCTGAGCAGTGAAATTTTATTTTCCTTTAAATATAATTTTAAGATCACAATAAATGTTGTTAACTAATGTAAATGCTAATATTTTGGGTAAATGCATCAGTTGACTGATGTATTAAATGGTGTCGTAGGTAGGTTTTAACCTCGAGCTTATGGGGGCCCATGGCCACTACTTGTGCATAGGGCACGGAGTTTGGTGCTATACCCTTGGCTGGGACATTCCAGCAGCTATTTTCTTTCTCTGAAACCAACTGAGAGTTCCTGGACTGTGTTTGGAACCGTTGTCTAACTGAAATGTCCACCCTTGTTTCATCTTCCATCATCCTAGTGTTGGGTCTGAACTAGCTAATATTAATTTCCGCTGAAAGGGTGCAGGATTGATTTCTAATTACTGATATATTTCTGCTAGTGTCTTGACTTTCCATGACTTTTTTGCACCTCCCTTTCTTCATGTATTCAATACTTTTTCTCTGTGTTATTTCATTTTATTATGCATAACCTAATTTCTTATTTGTCTTGTTTTCTTTGTATGTATGGATCACTCGGGTTGTTACCGACATCTTTCGAAAATTTCACGTCAGCATCACCTTTATAAATCTTTTTTTGCTGAGAAAAATGGTGACACGTTCAATACTTGTTTTACCTGCTGTTCAGTGCCTATGATAGCCCTTTACATAGAACACATATTATGCTCTGTAAAACTGAAAGGTCTCAAGTGAAGTATTTGTTTTGCAGGGGGATAATGGTGGGATGATGACATTGTCTAACTTGACACATAAAGTCTCACGTGAGGACAATGGTCTTTCTCTGACTTGTGAGGCATTCAACAAAGGCACCCGCTTCTCTAGCGTTCGGTCTGAAGTGCTCATTGTTTACTGTGAGTTTCATTTAACACCATTGAAAAATGTATACCATTGTACAGTAATTGAATGTAATCATGTGCTTCATTAATGTGCTAATTGGGATATTAGTTGAGTTGATGTCTGTCCCTCTTTCCCTCTTCTTTTTTCCTTAGATCCTCCTCAGAAGGTGTGGTTAGATGCTCCTCCACCAAACGACTTCTTGCACTCTGGTTCAACTCTTCGTTTGGTCTGTTTCTCCAGTGGTGGGAATCCCACAGGTCAGCTGGTCTGGTTAAAGGTGTGTATAATATGAACGTTTTCATGACAGTTACAAACAGAGCCGATCCTCCCTGTTCGCAGATTATACTTGTTGCATGTATTATAAAAGTGGTGGAAGAGTGTTCCCCATGCATGATTCAAGATGGAGTGAAACAGGCAAATCTAGGCTACATGTGCTTTGCATTTTTCAAAGTGACTTGGTGATTTGTCACCCAAAAAACGTAATTTAAGTGAACATAAACAATTACATAAACAGTATATTAGAATATGTGCATTCTGTGAAAGGGTTGTACTGTATATACCCGCTGTATATACTAACTTCTCTTTACTGCATATTGTTCATGGCTTTGTTATGAATCAGTTTGTTTAATTTATATGGTGAAGTCTTTGCAGTGCTTTATGTTTTACATTTGCTTACTTTAATACATTTCTGTGTGGTAGGCTATTACAGGCTAAATTACTTATTTAATTGTATTTATGTTTCATTTGATTTTATTTAAGTCATTGTGTTTGTTGATAGCAAAACTGCTCTTAATGAATAGGTTAAGGGGTTTGGAGAGAATTTTAGTGATTTTCAGTTTTATGAATGCGCAGCCATTTATTCCCAACATAGTTGTGCTTAGGGGCCCCAGAAGTCTAGGATTGGCTCTGGTTAAAATATGTTTTGTTGCAGTAGGTCTGCTGTTAAAAAGTCCTCCGTGTCTGTGTGTGAACTACAGAACAATAAAGTCGTGCAGACCGCATCGAAGCAGGTGTCTTCAGAGCGTGGTGTGTCACGAGAGCTGCTTCTCATCCTCCAGCCCAGCGACAATCTGGCTACCTACCGCTGTGACTCATCCAACAAAGCCAAGAAAGTTCTGTCCGCCCAGACCAAACTCAGGGTTCTGTGTATGTTTATAAAACCCTCACACAGCGTACTGTGATACAGCACCACTTTGTGTGTGGTATACTTCTTCACTCTTCTTAACTGTGTTAGTGACTAGTTAACACATACCTTGTCACATTCCAGAGATGTCACTTACAAATTCTAGTAGAAGATTGATACCTGCCTTTCAAGAATAATAATAGCATAATAGAACATCTTACTAAATAAATAGAGCATATTTGAATGTGCATTTAAGTTGCACCACAAATAAAACAAAAAAATTGGCAACAAGACGTGTTAGTTGTAAAATATACTACATTTTATTTTTTATTTTTTTATTATACATTTATAAGGATGTATTACATTTATTAAACAGTAAAGAAAATTTTATAAAGGATTTCTAATATATTTAAAGAAATGTTGTAACTTTGTTCATCAAAGAATTCTGTAATAAAAGCATCAAGATTTCGACAAAAAATAAAAACATATAAAATATACATTTTAAATGATAATTATAGTTCGCTATTTTAAAGAATTTTTTTATCAAATAAAATGAAATGTATGCATTCTTGTGACTATATATCGTCACAAAAATGCATACACAGGTGTATGTGTGTATATATATATATATATATATAAAATATGTTTTTTATTTTTATTTAGTTTTTTTGCATATCAGTTTAATTCGTACAAATAAGTAAATATAATTTCCAGCAAAATATTTCAGTGAATGTGAATATATATATTTTACTATACATAAAATGTTATATTTATATTTTTTGCTTTATTTGTCCAAAATGCTATAAGCGATGAAAAAGTGCATCTTTTTCATGTGCACAGCAAATAAAAACTGTCAACTCAGAGTTGAGCATAAAAGGTTCTTAACATAGAATCTAAATCTAAGTGTCTTAATATCCTCATCAATCATGAATGGGTTGTTAATAGATAAGATTACAACTGCTTTGTTTGTGAGTTTGGATGAAACTCTCTGATAAATTATGTTTTCACAAATTCATTTGTGTATACGCTTCAAAATCACGTTCATATTATTTCTCTGTGTTGTCTCTCGATCAGTTCCGGCAGTGAGCGTGAAGATCGTGGCCAAGCAGCAGGAGCTGCGCAGGGGTCAGAAACTGGACCTGGACTGCCTAGCTGGAAGCAGCAATCCCACTGCAAATATCAGCTGGAGTTTGGGCCCCGTCATGTACTAAAACACTCACTCACACATCATTATACACATGCACAAATTCACCCACAGCTTATACTGTATTTCTTAGTCCAGCACTCCCAAGGGGATTTTGCCATCCAGCTGATTTATTCACATCAACAAGCAGCAGAGCATTTCCCCTTGGTCCACAAAACAGAGGGAATACATGTGCATTTTGCTCCAAGTCCTTATTAATGCTGAGGAGTGTGCAGTAGTTGATGACTTCTGATGTGTACCTACTGTATATACAAAAAGAGCAGGATTTGTGCAGGAGGGCTCAATAAAAGCTCTTTGCAGAAGCAGGAAAGTGTGAAATGTTTGCAAAGGCTGATGGGCAGTCCATCCCAAGACTTTTTTTTTAAATATCTGTATTAGTTTTTCGACCGGCAGCCGGTGATCACAAAGTCATTACCTTGTTAGAGTCTGTCTCTAGCGCTGTCGATATGTGGATAGTTGAAGGAAAAGACTTTACGGCTATTGTGAGCAGATCAGTGGTAGTTTTTTTTTTAACCTGCTAAGCCAAACGTTATGGCTCTGCTTTTATTTCTAAAGAAATTCAGCTATAAAACCACAGTGTTTGTGAGCAGAGGAGTGGTCCGCATCCAGCTTTATAGGTTTTCAGTTTTGTCGGATGGTCCCTGCGGGGCCCTAACGCATGTCGGGCAAACAAAAAGATTTCACAGCGGGTGAACACTGTTACTGTGAAGGCCTTTATCGAATATTCATAGTCTATTTTTGGGATGGTACTCCAAGGGGAGGTTTTTGAAATTCTCCTTCCTTATATAAAACATCCATGTGAAATAACGTTGTAAATTGTCTCGTGTCTGTTATGAAGCTTGATTTTTTATTTTTTTTCCTCTCTGTCTTTCTCAGGCTGAAGGGAGTTGACCAGGTTCCTAAAAAGGCCGAATTTGGCGGGATGTCCCGAACTAGTAAGCTGTCCCTCGCTCTGGAGTCCCATCACTGGAAGAAAAGGATCACCTGTCAGGCCTTCAGTAATGTGCTGTCCGAGGGTGTCAACAACTTCTACACTCTCAATGTGCTCTGTGAGTTTTAATTAATTACTTTGATTTAAAAGCTGGTTTGTAGCCAGTTGACTGTTCTGTAAAAACATAGTATAGTCAGCAAAATTGTGCATGAATAGTTGCATGTCAGTAGATAATGAATAAAATACTTGGCAGAGGTAAGCTTTGAATAGACATTGCAAAAAGTGCATGGCTTTAGAAGTCAGTACTATACGTTACTTGCTTTATGTCCATATTGCTGTACATAAGCCAATTTACAAAAAAAAATCATCAGCATTTATTTATTTGTTTGTTTAGAAGAAAAAATACTTGGATAATTTGTCTATTTATCATCCCATATCCCATATTCATTCCTTCATTCCTTCGTTCAGTCGTGCATTCATTCATAATCCTGTACATATTCTCGTTCATGCATTCATTAATACCTAAAAAAGAAAGAAAGACAGAAATAGTGGGATATTTAAATAATTCATTCATTCATTCATTCATTCTATTTATTTATTTGCCCATAAAATACAGAAATAATTCATGTTAATTGGGTAATTAATTAATTTAATACAAATTAAATAAATGCTGGATTAATTTACTAATCTCATATAACGCATAAATTAATTATCTTCAAAATTAAAATAAGTTTAATATCATTATCTTAAACAAACAAACAAATTATTTTATTACATTTATTGTCCCATTAATTCATTCGTAATTTTTGTTGTTGTTTGTTTGTTTTGTAACTGATGCATAATTGATAACCTTAGTTTTAACATAGGTCTGGTTGCTGTAGCTTGAGCTCTGGCAAGCATTCTGATGTATGTTTGAGTGATTCTATACCTCCTAATATGTATGGCGAGTGTGTTGTGTGACGTGTGTATTTCTGTGTGTCTTTGTGTCTGCAATGATTATGGTTTGACTTTGATGTTGTTGTGTCTGATCCAGCCAGCCACCTCATCAAAGCCTGACACGCTTTGTGAGCATGACGGAATGTCACTGTGTATCTGTGTGTGTGTGTGTGTCTGTCTTTGTCCGTTTCAGAACCTCCACAGTTTATGATTTAAATATCTGCCTGTGTAAGAACAGACCATTAATTATCACTTTGCCTGCTTTATTGTCTTATATAAGATTATATTTCACTTCCTTGTGTGTGTATGTGTGTGTGAGAGTGTGTGAGCGTATTTATGCTTCTGCATGTGTCTGCTTGTAGATGTAAGCAAATCTTTTTTGGTAAAATCTGCATTTGAATCCTCATTCGCTCTGAAATGACACAATGCACATTAATGAGACAAAGACATAGAAGCCCCCAAGAGAGATCAACAGCACAATAAATCATACGCCTTATTCACAACAGACCAGTGCAGCGTGCTAGACGTTAGAGAGGAAAACAACTCGAAATCTGCTGCTTTCTTAAATCAGTTCTCATGACTGCAAAATTAACTTTTTGCCAAGTGTGAACTTGTAAATAGTGAATTTCAGAATGTGTGTGTGGATTAGATAGTTCATCCACTTTGTCTAGCAGCAAAATGCACTGTGACGATCCCTGAATGCTAAGTTAATAAAAATAAGTGGTTTTCTTTTTTATATGTGGCTCTATACAAAGCATCAAACTTAGCAACAGATTCCAAAAAAGTACATTATTCATTCTGTTAAAAAATTTTCACCCCCAGTCTCTTAATGCATGCTTTTTCCTTCTGACACATCAGTGAGTGTTTGAACTTTCTGTAATACAGTAGTTGCATATGAGTCCCGAAATGATGGATCGCAATATCATACAGTCATTGATGGAAAGGGTTTGAATACAAAGAAAGTGCTGGAAAACTAAAGAATTTATGAGACTGGAAAGATTTTGCCTAAGAACAGCAGGCAGTTTAATTGTCCCACACAAGGGACTTATTAACTATCACAAAAAACAAACAACCAAAAACAGCTAGGGATCATTCAGGTAACAACACAGTATCAAGTCTATGTGAACTTTTGAACAGGGTAGTTTTCTTATGTGGACTATTTGTAAACAACTTTTTTGTAAAATATCTTATTCAGTTAAGTAGCCAATAACATCCTTTTTGTATGATCCACTTATTTTTCAGATTCTGCAAGGTGTATGTAAACTTAACTTCACCTGTATACATGGCATCCCTTTAGTATATGGACCAAATCATAACTAACTTCTTATTAGCCTGCCTAAAATTAACATATTGACTGTTTATTAGTACTTATAAAGCGCATATTCTGCCTGACCATGTTCTACATGCCTAATCTTACCAATACATAAACGTAACATCCTTACTAACTTTTAATAACCAGCAGATTAAAGGTGCTCTATGCGATGCTGCAGGATTTTATCTCAAACCGTATGCATCACCCCTTGATCGTCTTGCTGTCTGCCCTCTGAATACATTGGGAAAAAAACCCAGTCTCGAAAGACAACAAAGAGGCTGCAACACCAACAAAAACAAACTTCGGCCAACCAATCGGCAAGAAGAGGTGGTGTTTAATGCACGTTAAACCCCACCTCTTCTTGCCGATTGGTTGTAAGAAACATATCTAACTCAAAATTGGACTGTATAGCTCTCAACATAATAAAAAAACATTGCAAGTCAACATTGCGACTTTATATCATACAGCTGAATTATAAAGTCAGGGTTCCGAGATATAAAGTTGCCATTCTGACTTCGTAATTGAGACTTTTATGTCGCAGTTCTGAATTCATAACTTGCAATTTTGACAAATTGCAATTTTACAAACTCTGACTTTTTCTCGTAATTGCGTAATTTCTCGTAATTTTTATCTCACAGTTCTGGCAGAAACAAGAAAATAAATACTACGGAAGTAAGTGGTGACCCAAAACAGCCTGTTTACAGCCTGTTTAATGCACGTTAAACCCCACCTCTTCTTGCTGATTGGTTGGCCGAAGTTTGTTTTTGCTTTGGTGCCCATCTCCTGTGTCCAT
Source organism: Enteromius paludinosus (assembly GCA_032361165.1). Taxonomy (NCBI): domain Eukaryota; kingdom Metazoa; phylum Chordata; class Actinopteri; order Cypriniformes; family Cyprinidae; genus Enteromius; species Enteromius paludinosus. The sequence continues at coordinate 11,661,988 of JAUMHQ010000075.1, read as the reverse complement.
AGTGTTTGTAAGATTGCACAGAGCACCTTTAAGATTTCGAGGCAAAAGTTTTAAATAATGGTTTGTTAAAGGAATAGTTCACCAAAAAATGAAAGTCATGTCATGATTTACTCACCCTCAAGTAATTCCAAACATGTATGAATTTCTTTGTTCTGACGAACACAGAGGAAGATATTTTAAAGAAAGTTTGTAAACAGGCTGTTTTGGGTCACCACTTACTTCCGTAGTATTTATTTTCTTGTTTCTGCCAGAACTGTGAGATAAAAATGACGAGAAATTACGCAATTACGAGAAAAAGTCAGAGTTGTGTCATATAAACTCTCAATTGTGAGTTATAAAGTCAAAATTGCAAGTTATGAATTCAGAACTGCGACATAAAAGTCTCAATTACGAAGTCAGAATGGCAACTTTATATCTCGGAACCCGGACTTTATAATTCAGGTGTATGATATAAAGTCGCAATGTTGACTTTCAATGTTTTTTTATTATGTTGAGAGCTATACAGTCCAATTTTGAGTGAAAAAAAAAAGAATTTGGACTTTATATTTTTCATTTAAAAAAATAGTCAAAATTGCAAGTTTGTGTCTTGTAGTTCTGAGGAAAAAAGAATTGCGAGATAAAAAGTCACAGTAACCTTTGTTGTTATATTTGTTAAAATGTTTCAATATTAAAATACTGAAAATAGTTGACTTTATAAATAAATGATTAAATGAAATGTAAATGTTTGCCTCTCTGTAATTAATGGGGTGTTAATCGCAGAAGAAGAAGTGCTAGTTTTTAATTAGTGTTGCTAATGTATTATGTATTTATTTGCTAGATATGTTTCTTACAGTATGGTGTACAATCAGCTTGCTTTGTGTAACTGCTGTGTTCAGTGTCAAGTGGAGAAATATGTTTGCTTACATATTAGCACCTTGAATGTGACGTGTCTGTGTGTGTCAAATTCAGTTCCTCCGGAGTTTTCGGATGAGCAACCCGATCAGGTCCAGGTCACTGAGGATGAAACGGCCACGCTTCCCGCCAAAGTCTCGGCCAATCCAGATGAAATCACCTGCGAGTGGATATTTCAGGGCGAGAAGCTGGTGAAAGGTAGCAGACAGCACTACATGACATTACGAGCCGTGTCACCCTCACAGGCGCTCTAAACACTCAAACAGACGTAAACACACATTGCCATATGCATTCTGAATAAAACATCGATGGGTTCTGGCACTGCAGCTTGGCAGATGTGATCTCGTGCTAATGTATGCAGCCTAAATGAGCGTCGCTGTCGCTCTGAATGCGACACGACGCTTCCGGTCTTCATCTTCGTGTTGAAAGCTTCCCAGCAGTCTTGTGTAGAGGTCTCTGCGGTATTCCTCTAAAGAGCTTTCTCTGGGAGAAGGGTTTTAGCAGATAAGCCAGCTGTTTCAGTATGTGTGTATATATATGTGTGCAGGATTTGAATAGTTGAGGTTTTGTTTGGTTTTGTGGATTTGTGTTGTCACAGCTCTGTGATTCACCTGTTCTGTGTGGGTTGTGTCACGTCTCTGTATGTTTATGACAGAAAGAGATCCTCGTTATCACTTCGACGACTGGACCCTGGAAATCGTCAATGTTTCTCGGCGAGACAGGGGCGATTACATCATAGAGTGTTCCAACGCCGAGGGGAAGAACCGCACAAAGCTCAAGCTGGATGTACAGTGTGAGGAACTCAAACTAACTCTGACACCTCAGCCTAACTAGGAGAGATTCAACAAGTTTGAAAGCAAAAGTTTCTCCTCCCTGAATGCAAAATACAGGGAATACAGGGATGGTATAAAAAAAAAGTCTGAGACCACATTCAAAATCTGTGATTTAATACCTGCAAATAACAAAAATCTAGAAAAATGTACAATAAAGAAATTTTTTAAATTATAATTTAACATTTTTTAGATATATAAATATTTTTTTTTATAATTATTTAATAATGTTACATAATTTTAAATTTCTATATTGTGTATAAAACTTTGTTTTAATGATAATAAAATGATTCAGCAGTGTTAGTGTTAAATAATACAATTATTGTAGTATTGTATTTTTTTAAATGTTAATACAGTATATGTAAGTAAGTTTCTTAATTATTAGCCCTTGCATATATATATGGCTGGTTGTGGGCCAAAATCATTTTAGCATGAAAGATAACACAGTGTCAACATCTTGACTAATAACCGCTAATGCCACATGAATGGAAGATGTTAACATGTATCATATGTAACAGAATAGTTTGAATTTTGGCTTCTCGTTGTAAATTACCACCAAAGTTGTGCCACAAAGCCAAATTACGCTGTTCTCAGTATTTGTACCACATATTTATTTGCCAATTCAAGCCCACACACAGACATACACGCACTTGAAAGTGAAATGAAGAAAAAGAGAGGGAAGCAGAGAGAAAAGAAAAAGAAAGAAAGAACACTCCCACTTCTTTAATGATTTAATAATAGCACTCCTTCAAATCTAGGCCTGCATGTTCCTGCAAATCCTTCTGCACTAATGGATCTCCACGTCCTCATACAATAGCATCTGACAGTGCTAGATATTCATTATGTATGGGCCATTTGAATAGCTTTTACCAATGGTGCTGTTTTCTATGTAGGCCCCCCTCTTTCTGCCCGTTAGGAACAATGCAGAGGAGGATTGTACACGCCAACACGCCAGAGATTACGCTGGTGGTAATGGCCCACTTGGTTGAGGATATGATCCTCCTGGGGGCAGGGATGGAGATGAGGCAGAGGAGTTTGCTGTATGTGCCTGAGGCAACCATTTTAGGACCACTTTTCTAGGAACTTCAGCGCAACATACTTCACTGCATATAGGGGGTTTAAATGCTATGTATATACAGTGTCCTCCAATAATATTGGCACCCTTGGTCAATCTGAGCAAAGGTGGCTGTGAAAATAAATCTGCATTGTTTATCTTTTTGATCTTTTGTTAAAAAAATGTACAAAATTCTAACCTATCATTGAATTAAAACAACTGAAAATGAGGAGAAAATCTCATTGTGAAATAAATGTTTTTCTCCAATACATGTTGGCCACAATTATTGGCACCCCTATAATTCTTCCCATTCATATTCACAATTTTGAGCATTCCAGGGTGATTATGAACATGAACATATCCAGCCCTGGCTTCCTGTTTCACAGAAATATACATATAGGAGGGAAAACAAAGCACAAATTCCCTTAATCATCAACACAATGAGAAAAACCTGTAAAAGATAATTGAGCTTCACAAATTAGTGAAGTGGCTAGAGCAGTGAAAATTTCCATCTCCACCATCAGGGAAATAATTAAGAATTCCAATCAACATGAAATGTTAGAAAACTGCCTGGAAGAGGATGTGTGTCTCTATCCTCCTAATGCACAGCGAGGAGTAGAGTTTGAGTGGCTAAAGACTCTTCAAGGACCACAACTGGAGAACTGCAGAAAATAGTTGAGTCTCATTGTCAGAAAACTTAAAAAAAAAAAAAAAAAAAAAAAAAAATAGTCAAACAGCCCCTAATTCAGCACATGTTGTTCAGGAGGGTTTAGGAAAAATTCTCCTCGCTCATCCAAAAACTATTTCCAGCATGTTCAGTTGTCAGACAGGACTGGAACTACAAATGGGACTGGCTTATACTGTATAATCAGATGAAACTAAAAAATGAGCTTTTCAGCAGCAATCACTCAAGATGGGTTTGGTGAACACAGGGATAGAAAGTACTCCATGTGTACAGTGAAGTATACTGGTGTGTTTTTGATGTTGTGGGCCTATATTTCAACTGGAGGTCCTGGACATCTTGTTTAGACACATGACATCATGGATTCTATCAAATACCAACAGATAACAAATCAATAATTCACTGACTCTGTTAGAAATCTTATAATGGGCCATGGTTGGGTTTTCCATTGGGACAATAATCCAAAACAAACATCAAAATAAACACAAAAAATGCAGTCCTCTGACCGGAACCCTGAGTGAGGTGAACTAAAGAGGAGAACCAACATGGAGCTGGTAATCTGAAGGGTCTGGAGAGATTCTGGACGAAGGAATGGTCTCTTTTCTCTTATCAAGCGTTCTCCAAACTCTTCAGGCGTTACAGGAGAAAACTCAGAGCTGTTATCATGGGAAAAGGACATAGCAATAACTGGGTGCCAATAATTGTGGCCAACATGCATTGGAGAAAATCATTTATTTCATCATGGGTTTTTCCTCCCCATTTTTAATTGTTTTACTTCAGTGATACAGGTTAGAATTGTGTAAATTTTTTGAACGAAAGATCAAAAGGATAAACAATGCAGATTTATTTTCACAGCCACCTTTTCTCAGATTTACCAAGGGTGCCAATATTAGTGGAGGGCACTGTGTATATATGTATAACTTCAATGCAACTTACTCAAAGCAGTGCTATATATGTGTGTATACAATTGTTTGTTAAATTTATAATAAAATGTATTCATAATTTAAAAAAATAATTTTATAATTATTAGGGTTGGGTCGACATCACGATGCTGAGCCGGCATCGGGATCCTGCGCCCCGCCGCTGCAGCAGCAACCAGCTCGCGAAAAACACACTTAATCTAGGGTGGGATTGGCTGCAAATCTATGCCATTAATAAGCGAGCGCACCACTGATGCTGGCGAGCGTGGTAAATCATTTCCGTGAGAGGAAAACAGATGTACATGCGAAGAAACGGGGACCGCAAGCTCATTTCAAACCCTTGCATGTTTTAGTTTTAGTTACAACTAAAAAAACTACGCCGCCTACAACGACGATGCCATCGTCCATCGCGATGTTTCACATTAGACATCGTACGATGCCAAATTGGTTGACATCGCCCAACCCTTACAATTATAGCTATTGTTTTAAGTCAAAATGGTTTTATTGTTTGTTTTTTATATGTATATATATATTCAGACTTGAGAAAACTTTTTGTATATTGTCTTATTCGTTGTCAAAATATCTTAATATATTATTTGTGTTAGTATATTATGTGTGTTTTATATGTTTTCATTTTATTTAAATTTTGGTGCCTGAGGCAACCTTCTTTAGGTCTTTCTTTAGGTTTATTCTATTTAATATCAAACGTTATTTTTGTTGAATAGTTATAGTGTAGTTATGTATTTATACTATACGATATCTGCTGTATATTTATACAAAAACAGTAATATTTCCCTTTTGAAATTTGTATTCTGATATTTTAAAAAGGCAATGTTTATTTATAGATAATGCAATATTTATTTGATTTTTTTTATAAATATTTAGTTATAATAGTAATATATTATCAAATTATATATAAATATGATTTAGTTCTAATATTTTATACATATTAATAGATTCATTCAGATTTTTTTTGTTTTCTTTTGTTTTCGTCTTTTATATTAAATATTTATTCTGTTTTTCATCTTTAAAATAGACACTCAGACAGACAGATAGATGGATTTAAATGTTTTTTTTGTTTTGTTTTTTCTTCAGGTAAACGCAAGCTGTGATGAGTAAATGAAGTGTGGGAGTGCATAAAATAAAGAATTAGCATTTAATTAACAGAAACCACTAAAGACAAATAACTGTTGGTGGTACAGCTCCATCTGGGTTTATTTACACATGAAAACAGAGCAACAAATAGAAAGATGGCGCCGAGGCCATTTGGTAAAATTACGTCATGTAAACTGAATTATGCAGCAAGTCATGGAAAACAGCAATGAGTTTAGTAGTAAAAACCTTATGAGAGTCACAGACTTTGTTTAAAATTAGTCCTAATATAGGCCTGCAGGTTTTATTGCACACCGTGAAATAATTAGCCATACATTTTCTCTGCCATATCAACACAATTCTTTATGTAACCATACTTACACTACATTTATTGCTATTCCTGTGCAAACTGAATGTGTTTATATACAGTTATCTGTGGAACATTCTCGCTAAGAATACACAAGTTGCTTCTATATTTGAAATAGAGCTCTGGAAGAAAGAACCTTTATTACTAACCAGCGCACATGTAATTAATATTGTCAAATTAATAGCAATTCTGTTATTGTATCAGTACGGGTGATTTGTGAAGGCCTTAGCTGGTCAGTGCAAGCAAGCAGAAATGTCAGCAGTAATTGCTCAGCTATAAAAAATACTTATACATAGCTGAATGAAATCATCTTTTTAATGTTTTTTTTTTTTTTTTAAATATCTGCTTTTGCTTCCGCATATGAACTTCTTCATTAGTGTTCTCTGATCCCTTTTAATAATACAGTTATCCTGACAGAGTGTGACAGATTCTTTTTGAGGGGGCGTTAATTCTGTAGCCTTTCGATAGCGTTGTTAATTTGCCTCAGTAAGCATTACCTCTGTTCAGACATGCGCGGCCTGTGCTGTAGAGACAGAGACTGTTTGCAACCAGCCACCGAGGAATACAGGAGGGTATACATAATAGGGACGACATTACAATAGACTTTGATTGTAAAGGCTTTTTTTCACGCCCTGTGAATAATTCAAACAGGAAGTGCAGAGGCACACTGTAAGACTTAAACAAAGGCAAGTCTGGCATCAACACATCCGAATTTAGAAAATCAAAAACCGCAAGTTAACTTTTCTTCGAAATCGTCTGCTCTGTTGGTGAAAGTAGCTGAGGTGGAAATTGAACTGTCATGGGCCTGACAAAAGGGAACACCACTTAAGCGTGATACAATTAGCAAGCTCTGCTATAGGCTGAATACAAAGTGAGTGAGACACACCTTGCTGAACGTGATTTTTGTGTGTGTGTGTGTGTGTGTATGGGTGTGTGTGTGTGTGTGTGTTTTGCAGTTCTCACATGTAGCACACAGAAAGCAAAAAGTTGATATTGTTCTTTGCTCGCTCTCTCTATGTAATTTATTCATTGTTTGAATCACCGGGGAATAACGCACAATGTTTTTGTTAAATTGTGATCCCGTTAAATACATTTATCCTCCGACAGATTTCTACTTTTTTTATCATGTGTTTTTAATAGATCACATTAACATTAGGCTAGGCCATAACTTACCTTACTCTGGAAAAGCTCTGCTTTTTTCACAAATCACATGCTGTTTATATAATATATATGTATTGTTGGGTTAACTTTAAAGGGATAGTTCACCCAAAAATGAAAATTTGATGTTTATTTGCTTACCCCCAGGGCATCTAAGATGTAGGTGAC
>JAUMHQ010000075.1:11644435-11654726 GCA_032361165.1 Enteromius paludinosus | reverse complement strand
TAGACGTTACCCTTTCAGTCGAATCACTTCGACGTTACATATGGGAACACCCATGGAAGAGGCCACGAACCTGAGGCCGCGTTACGCAGAGACACCGGTGCTGACAGGTGGCAAGCGTGTCAACAGGAGAGTCTGCACGTAACCTAGCCAAGGCCCTAAGGCGTTTAATGGCATTCCTAAGGGCCACCTTCGGGCCCTGTTGGAATGCCAACTTCTATCTTTTGAATCCATTAAAAAAGTTGAAGCATGGCTTGGGGGGGCGGAGACATGAAAGAAATTTCTAACATGGAATTTTTAAAAGGAAATGCACTATATCGATAAGATATGGATATAAGTGAAGGAAAACGCAGCCTTCTGGCTGACTGTGGAAAAAATTTGAAGCCACAACCTCTGGTGAAGGAAGTCCAGTGGAGCACAGTCCGGACTGACTCCGCTCTGAGTCTGACTGCGGGGCAAGAGGAGGAGGTTCGCCTTGGCATCGGGGAACCTTTTGAGGGGCACAGCAGCAAGCCAACACCAGCCGGTCTTCCCGCTACCTGTTTGTTTGATTTAAGACACGGGAAGACACAGCCTCTTCACGGAGGTCGTAGAACCTGGCGAAGGTGTTTGGTGTCGCCCAGCCCGCAGCTCTACAGATACGGGTCTGCCTCCTCCTGGGGCAGAGCTTGCAGGTTCACTACCTGACTTTGAAAAGGTGTGGTAGGAACCTTGGGCATGTAGTGACCGGTATTTCAACCCGACGCGCACCTCTAAGGAACCTAACGATGAGTTAGTGCTCACCTAGGGACTGGCCGTCCACTGCATCATGGTATGCTGCAATGGCAACAACATACACCTTAATGGTTGAAGGGGACAGACTGCACTCCAACTTTTCCTGCAGGAAGGAAAGTACTACTGCAATCGTACGTCTCTGTGGGTCCTCTTGGCATAAGGAGCACCAGTCGACGAACAGACCCCATCTCTGAGCGTAGGACTGCCTTGTTGAGGGGGCCCGAGAGTGAGAGATGGTGTTAATCACGGCTGCTGGCAAGCTGGAGAGGTCTGCCGCGTCTCGTCCAGGAACCAGACGTGCAAGTTACAGAAATCGGGCCGTGGGTGCCAGATTGTGCCCATCCCCTGAGAAAGAAGGTCCTTCCTCAAGGGAATTTTCCAAAGAGGGACTGCCGCGAGGAGCATTAGGTCGGAAAACCATGCCATTAAGGCACTACCATCAGAACTTGCTCCTTGTCCTCCCTGATCTTGCACAGGGTCTGTGCATGGAGGCTCACTGGGGGAAAGGTGTACTTGAGCTCAGACATGTCAGCTTGGCCTGCGCGGTTTCCCCCGTGAGGCGGGCAGTTTTTTCGATCGAATCCAGCTCCATTTTTGCAGAGATAAGAGATCCTCTGCACTGGACAGAGTTTGCTCTTGTTTCGGTTGACCTGAAGGCCTGGATGGCTGAGGTGCCGTAGCACCAGGTCCCTGTGCGGACACAACAACTCCCGCGAGTGAGCCAGTCGTCGAGGCAGTTGAGGATGTATCCCTCCATGAGCTTGCAAAAGACTCTGGAAGACAGGACCAGGCCAAATGGGAGAACCCTGTACTGACACGCTCGACCCACGAACGCAGAACGCCAAAGGAGTCTGTGGCGAGGCAAAATCGAGATGTGAAAGCACGCGTCCTTCAGGTCGATGGCTGCTGACCAGTCCTGGGGCCGAATGCATGTTAGTATGTGCTTCGGCGTGCGCATTCTCAATGGCAGCCTGAGAAGGGACTGATTCAGGGCTCAGAGTTCCAGGACGGGTCTCAACCCACCGCTCTTTCTGGGCACGATGAAGTGAGAGTTGTGAAACCCTGACCTCATCTCGGCTGGAGGAACAGGCTCGATTGTGTCCTTCGCCAGTAGGACAGCAACCTCCGCACGGAGGACAGCGGCAACCGTGTCTGAATGAACACGGGTATAGAGAATGCCTATGTACCTGGGCGGGCGCCTGGCGAACTGAATCGCATAGCCGAAGCGTACCGTCCGCATCGACCACTATGAGGGGTTGAGGAGCTGTAATCAGGCCCCCAACCATGTCGCCAGGGGTATCAGTGGTACAGTGGTACAGGGGTACAGTGACAGCCGTGCTTGTAGTGGGGCAGCCTGGTGGGGAACCAGGGAGGGGACCGGCCCCAGAAGGATGAATGACTGCTCTGAGCAGCCCTTACCTTCTCCACTGGTTCCCGCGCTGGTGATCCAGGGCTCCGGGTTCGCATCTGAGGAGAAAAAAGAGAAATGCACTGGGCCCAGAGGTGTGGTAGATTGCCCCTCTGCTTTTTTTTTTTTTTTTTTTTTTGAGGAGCAATCACCGTCACCTCCGCATCGTTTGTCTCGACGGAGCAGGATGACTGGGTGCCGCGGGGGATGCCCTCGGCGACGAGCAGTCTGAGGCAGGGCGCTAGGGGGCTTGACATACTCCCTGCGCGATAAGATGTGACTTATGGCCTCAGACTGCTGCTGAGCTGCTGAGAACTTCTGGGCAAAGTCCTCTACAGTGTCGCTGAAGAGGCCAACCTGTGAGACGCCTCAAGAAAGTGGACTTTGTCAACGTCGGCCATCTCAGCACGGTTGAGCCAGAAGTGTCGCTCCTGAGCCACTACCATGGACATCACCTGACTAAGGGCATGTGCGGTAACCTTCATCGCCCGTCGGGCGAAGTTGGTCGCCGCACAGAGTTCCTGCTTGGCCCCTTGATCAGACCCACCCTCGTGCAGAGGTTTGAGTGCTTTGGCCTGGTACACTTGTAATGTGGCCATCGTATGCAGGGAGGTAGCAGCCTGCCCGGCAGCTTGGTAAGCCTGGCCCGCGAGAGCGGACGAGGTCTTACGCGCCTCAGACGGGGGCCGTGGCGATCCAAGCCAGGCGGCAGCGCCACAGCGCGCTCCACCTGGGGGATTGACACGTACCCCCTGGCAGCACCTCCGTCGAGGGTGGAGAGGGGAGAGGAGCTGGGGGCCAGGCGTGACGAGTACGGGGCTCGCCACGATCTGGTCAGCTCCTCATGCACCTCTGGGAAGAAAGGCACTGAGGTGGACCACGACGGGGCCGCGGTCCGAGAACTCAGATACCAATCATCCAGCCGAGATGGATCGGCCAAAGGCGCACGCATTCGGGGAAGCGCACTGCTCTGGAAGCACCACCACTGGGCTAAGGGGTGTGGCAGAAATTCATGGGGCTTTTACACCCACCAGAACATGCTGCACAGTTACCGTGCGAACCACAAAGACAGCAGACAAGGTAGGCAGAGAAATGAGTTCATTGATAATTAGTCCAACGGGTGAAAACAGACAAAACAGTTTGCTGGAGCTGGAGTGCCATCAGCAGACTGGCATCTCCAGATGAACATGACACATGTAATACAGTTAAGTCATCCGTCTCTTTAAAATCTGTCTCTTTAAAATACATGATATTTTCTGGTTGTTTGGTTGTATATTTTTATCATTCATCAGCTGGAAAAAAAAAGTTCAGAAACTTTTAAAACTTTGCTTAAAATGTATTCTTACAAAATGAGTTGCTTTAACCTATTCCAAATTTAGGAAACTGAATGCTATAATGACTTGGACCATTATTATTCTTTTATAAAAAAAAAGAAAAAAAGAAGGCAAGTCAAAGGAAAAGAAAATGTTGTAACAAATTGCAGCGTTGTGTAAAATGAGGAGAGGAAGGAATCTTGGGATTGCGGGGGGTCAGCGTTGAGAACGTGACATGGGGATGGAACGGTCTGCCTCCTCTTTGTTGAGTTCTGGCAATCTTCTGTTGTTTATTGTTTCCAAACAGACATTTACAGTGTGATTTATATAACGTGTAGGTGTTTAATGTGGAGGACAAAGCAGCAGTCTATTTATACCAGGTGGTTTCAGTTAACCATATACTATTGAATGAGAGGGACAGATGAGGATGTTGATCATTTGAGAATTGCCAAATTTTATTTCTTTCTCAAGACATGTAGGATTGTGTAGGAGGAGGGTTTCCAGAGATCGTGTAGTGTTCAGTACAGCTCTTTTAAGAAGGCTACAACATCTAAAATGAATAAAGTTTCAGTACTTTTGTGATCGTAGTCTAACCTAATTTAAGGCTTTGGAGACCTTGCTGTCATGACAACCTCTGCAACACTGGGTTCAGTTTTGTTACCACATCTGGTGGTGGCTTACATGGTTTCCTTCCTATTGTTTTCAGAAGAAGTAGTGTATATCACTCACGTAAAGCATTTAAAGGAGAACAGTGCATGATTCTTTCATCTTATTAAGCTTGTTTGGTGATTGAGAGATGGGCAAGTCTGCTGTTAACTCAATTCAGATTATTAACATATAAACGTTTGCAAAGATTAGGGTTAGGCTTGCAATCCAGTAGATAGAGATAGAATAGATAAAGTAGTGTTGGTTGGTCACATGGGCGTAAACTGTATTAAACAGCAGGGGGGAAAAATAAGCAAAACTTTTTTACAAACAATTTTTGAAGGGGACACAAATAATACAATACAGTTGTACTTATAAAGATATGTCAAAACTTAGCGTATCATTATTGTAGCATGGAGACTGTGTCATTATGGTTATTTTTGTTACCATAACAAAAGTTATGTTAAGTTAAGTTGTTCTCTGGTTCAATGAAAACGCAGACTTTTTCTTTAAAACTATTTATTACAATGTTTGTCATGTTGTTTACAGTCGAGTCATTTAGCTTATCCACCACGTGCGAGGAAATGACTTTTTTCCAACTGAATAAAAGCTGTGCACCTTTTGTGGCCATAAGGGGTCACAAATTCACTCAATGTAGTGCCTAAATTCCACTAAAAACATTAAATTGTCACCGGTATGTGTGTGACTGTGTGTGACACTCAACCTGAATGCTAACCTTGGTCGTTTATGCTAACATTATGCCAAAAATAAAACAAGGCATGGGAAAAGGCTTTGGTATAGTTGCAGTGCACTATGCAACACACACTATTGTAAACAAGCCAAGTTCAACAACTACTAAAGAACAGAGTCACAGCCACAAACTTGACACATACATATTTAGTGTAAGTGAGATGAACTGGGATAGTTGGCAATTGGCCAAACCACTGATGAAGGGGAGGGGGAACTCCACTATTTCGAAACGGAATTTTTGCGTTAGTATTTTTTTTACTATTTACACAATTATATTAAGCATACATAAATATATTTTTCACAATAGACAGTGCGTTTTTTTTTAATGATTTTGGATGGGGACAACCCTCGGAAGGGGTTGGGGGTGGGGTTGTTTAGTTGTTTAGTTTATGCCCCTCCTGTCCCCCCCGGGTTTTACACCCATGGTTGGTCAATAGGGTGTTCTGTGTGGTTGCAAAGTGTTTAACCAAGCCTCTTAATTGTAAATAGGACTCATTTCCCTCCATACATGCAAACTGTTTTTGTTTTGTTTTGTTTTGTTTTTATTAACAAAAAAATACTACTAATAAAAAAGATATAAATATAAATAAAAATGATATATATATATTGTTTAGTATATTTTCTTATTTTTCTTATTATTATCATCAAATGTATTTTACAGTATATTACAATGAACCTAAAAAAGTTTACACAATAATAATATTTACAAACAGAAATAATCAATACAAATTGGATGTATGATAAAATAATACAATTCTCCCCTTTATGTGTTGCACATACACAAATACACACTTGATTCTGGTTTTGAATGTGCAGACACAAAGAGCCGCTTAGATAATGAGTTACAGTGCTGATACACACAATGTGAGAGAGGCAGGCATTATCACAGTTTGAACTGTACACAATAGCTGATGAGACGGGCATAAAAGGGAACTGGCAGATGTGGACAGAGTGAGAGGCCTCGGTGAGAAGGACTGAGCGTGAGAGGAAGTCTGACGTTAGGGCGTGGTCAACCATCTATCCAACTTCCACATTTTCTCTTTCACGACAGACAGGCAGATGCTGTGCTTTGTTCGACTCTGATTGGATGCAAGACGCAAGATCAAAATGAACATCAAGGTAAGTGAAATCAAACAGTTGATGTTTAGACATACGCTTATTATTGGAGTTTCAGAGTTTACACAGATGCTACAAGGTAAGCAGAATAGAGCGTCAGATATAGAGAGATAGAGAGGAAAATGATATGCTTAGCCACAGGCACACGTGCTTCAAGCATGTGAGGTCACTGTGGACCAGCCTATTCGTTTATCTGATCCATCGATCAGATCGAAGACCCAGAGGACCGTCTGTCTTTAGAAACAGGTAAACACACTCACTCACCTGCAGAAGAAAATGAAGCACACAGCCACAGTTCAATACATGCTTGCCCTCGCATAGATCAAATGGCTACTTCTAATGAAAAAGTTCTTAGAGGCCACAAAATAAAACAGAAAAGTAATAAATAAATGTGCAATATTAATAATAAATGCATGTTTATTCGTTTTTGTTATGAAATTTAGGAAAAGTCAAAAATAAACTAAATGGTCAGCTGGTGTATTTCACTATATTATATTAGTGCTGTCAAGCAATCAATTAATAAAGGCCTTTTAGTACTTTTAAAAATAATAATTTCTTTCTTTTATTTGTCATTAAAATACTGTTTCAGACACTTTTGCAAAATATAATTTGTATTTTTTTTTTATTTTTTTTTTTACTCTTTTTATGACAGCTTATAAAGTTGCAGAGTTAATGCCTATAAAGTTAGAAATATTACTTTGAAAGCTGTGGCCAGTATGAATATATTAATGGATAGATCCGTCGAGACACTGAATTATGTTCATACCCCACTTCCACTCCATTAAGTTACATTTCTTTATGACTAAGAGTCATCTCTGCGTTAAAAGGTGTTATACAAGACAGGAGTAAATGGCTTGATCTAACCTTTCAAAAAATTGAATGTTCAGTGGTAACACGTGGCAGCAGTTCATGCTTACAGGAAGTAGTGTGAAGTAGGACAGATTTTGAATAGGCACTCCGCCACACACATATGTACGTCGTTTAAGCAACCCAGTCAACAAGTTCTGTGAAACAAAGCAGTTCCAATGTTACACCGTCTACACGGGACATGAGTGGCGTGACAAAATACTATAGAAGTCATTATATTCAGTGATGCTAACTTACATGGGATGCAAGCGGTGAGACAAATCTCAGACAGAAAACTGTTGCTGCATTCTATTTGTGATGCAATTACATGAATTTCAAATGATTTTCAACAGTTGCTTTATCACGTCCAGTGTAGCCGCTTTCTTTGGTCAAGGCCCGCCCATAAGGCCGTTTGATCAACATGTCAAACAACCAATCACAGTTTGTTTCGTTCAGCGTCACGTTTCGGGGCATGGAAATGTCCCCACAACAAAAGAACAGCATGGAACAAGTCAGTCAGCATAGAAAATCCCGACGAGACGCTCACGGTAAACAGCTGTTTGAAGCATATCTCTCCCCTTTTTAATACCCACGAGCAATTCTGGAGAACCGAACACAATACTGAATCGGCCAGCTGCGATGTCAGTGTCTGTTGTTTCATGTTTGCCCGCAAATGCAGCTGGAACCGCCTTCTCAGTTAGGTACTTCACATGATCTTCCATAATAGACAGGAGGGGACGCACAACTAGTAAAATTGGATTGCATACTTTTGAGAATCCAGCGTTTAATTGATCTTAATAAATGCTTATTGTCACGCATGTAAACACGACCGCAATCACACGTCTGTGCTTTGTTTCCCGGCAGACCGAAAATAAACGTAATAATAAAAGCCAAAAGTTGAGTATTTTTCCATTTCGGAAAAAAAAAAAGTTTGTCTTAATAACCCATAGCTTATTTTTAAACCTTCCATGATATACGCATATTTTGAAGAAAATCTGACATGGAAAAAGCTATTTTTTCCTCATGCGTATTTCATTTGATTAATCTTTTCTGTGCCCCGTTGGCCGGATAAGGGGTTGACATAGTTTACATCAAGACTCTGCTGTCATTGGTCAGTATTTAAAGCGACAAATTTTGGCCAAGTCTGCAACAGTCTGTTCTTTCACACCTACAGAACGGCGATATTTTTGGTGCTGCAGTTGTTTGATTATACTAATGGAGAGCTTGGTGACTGTAATTCAGGCCTGTCATCTGATGTGTCATAATCCAATGTTTGTGTTGTGTGCTTGCTCATGTCACTGTTGCTAAGTAACCCCTCCCCTCAGAAACACTGGCAGCCTTCTATTGTTGGGCTTTTTTGGATCAAAAGGCACAAATCTCCAAAACAACCACATCTCAAAATTGATTGGCTAATGATAACGTTGGGAAATGTCAAGACCTTTCATCTCAAACACGCTCATTACACGGGCAGAATGTTTATGGCAACACGAGAAAACTATAAGCACCACAACACAAGCACGGCTGCTAAATATTCAACATGAAATCAAAAATGAACCTACTTTTACTGGATGATTTTGGACTTAAAATGATTCATAGATGCACAATTATCCATGTACTGCATACTTTTTATGCATGTATCTTACTAAAGACGAAAAAATGCCTTTCAATTTGAAATGATTAAATGATTGTGCAGCAATTTTGTTTGCGGTTATTCAGATACATGCATAAAATTACATAAACTTTTGCGTGCTTTAATCATTTCGAGTCTAAAATCATCTCATATACTTAAAATATTCTGCCATTCAAAATATTGGGGTTGTTAAGTTGTGCTCACCAAGGCTGCATTTATTTGATCAAAAACACATTAAAAACTGTAAATAACTGTTTTCTATTTAAATATATTTTAAGATATTTTTAAGATATTTTATTCCTGTAATGCAAAGCAGAATTTGCAACATCATTACTCAAACCTTCAGTATCATATGATCCTTCAGAAATCATCATAATATGCTGATTTTCTTCTCAATAAACATTTACGAATATTATCAAAGCTCTCCAGTCAATTACAAATAAATAAACAGAATTATTTCTTTGTCATATATATATATGTATATATATATATATATATATATAATGTATGACATTATGGAAGTAAAATGGATTTATGTTGCTTAAAAGGTACAATAGAGTAAAGAAAATAGAACACTGAGAAGTAAAACAGCAGTGCTTTGTTGGGAAATGTGCAAAGATGTGAAACAATTCTACAGCCACCTTTTTCCACAGTTACCGAGACGTGCATTTGTGTGTTTGTGATTGTGAGAGTTTTCTCTTTTTCAGATCGTGTTGCGAGGGTCCGCCTTTGTTCTGTTACTCATCCTCAGAAGTGAGTTATCATGATTCTTCCTTCTCTCTGTGTTTCTTGCACATGCACACACACACTGTCTTTTATTGCGTTACACGTATACATCGTGAACATTCGTCAGCTTAATCTGATAAAGCCTATTTTTAATAAAATCCTACATTACCCAAAACCACAAATGACCAGCGGGTCTAATATGTTGGATTTTTCAGATGAATACTTCCAATAAAAGATTGATTATAGCCGTTGTGCAATAATCACAGTGTTTGCCAGTAGAATTGCTCAGTCTCATCTGGCCATTCATCTTGTAAAGGGATTCATTGGAAAAACTGTGTGTAGCCGGAAAATGCATGCAAAAATGCTGCGACCCATCACTGCTAGACCACAATTAGTCCTTGTTCTGTGGCAGGGTCTATGAGAGGCCTGCCTTCATTACAAACCGCTGCACTCTACATCACCACACTGTTATTATGCCAGCCTTAGAATACATTTGCATTCATCTGCTGCTTGTGTGTGTGTAATCTTGAACTCTGAAGCCAGCCAGGATCAGTGTGCTCAGTGTGTTCTTCAAACAGTCATAAGTCATAATAATGTCAGAAGGAGATGTTGTTTATGCTTTTTTTAATAATTTCAGATTTTTTTTTTTTTTTTTTTGCCTTAACAAAATTATCAAATTTGTATTCTCTCTGTCTCGTTCTGTACTCGTTACTTTTTTTTTATTTATCATCTTTATTATATTAATAAAAATATAAATATTATTATTGTAATATTTGGCATTGGTGGAGCATGGTGGATAACTGTCTGACCTACTACACAAATGTATATATTATATTATATACGTATATATATATATATATATATATAATAGGCAATAATTACCTAATTTAAAAATAATATACATATATATATTCTTTTTAAATTAGGTAATTATTAACTAGGTTAGTTTATTAAAATATTATTTAAAATAAATTACATTTAAACTACTGTGTATATATATATATATATATATATATATATATATTTATATATATATAAATAAAATACGTTTTATATTTGCTCTAAACATATAATATAATATTAAAA
>JAUMHQ010000075.1:11630498-11644146 GCA_032361165.1 Enteromius paludinosus | reverse complement strand
GTGAGTGACATATCTGTCTGGCATAACTTAATCTTTTTATATGGTTTCAATATTTATAATCATATAAACTATATATTTTTTGACATTTACTTCATCTCAATTTATGTATATATTTCTTTCTGTAACTTTGCAATCAATCAAGGTCTGAAGTCATTGTGATAGATTTCTATCCTTTGCCCATTTTAAGCGGATGTTTGCTTATGCCATTTTCTGGTTATTGCCTTCTTATACACTATAAATAATAACATAAGATACCCATCAGCCTTCAAAATATTTTTTTGAAAAATGGCCAAGGTACATTGTTGAAAATTCCCCTGGGAAATCAATATCCCAAGATCTTGAACTGTATCCCAGAAAGCATACTTTCCGGCAACTCCAAAATATACGAGATAGAATCAGCATCTAAATGACCTCACATATAGATAGTCACCTACTCTTTATTACCTAAAGAGAAGCATGATCTCTCCACCCAAACTCTTTCCATTTTCATGAAAAAGTTTTACTCCGTAAAGCCTAAATGTGTCCGTGTTTCTGTCTATAAAGGTTATGCAGCTGAGAATGTGACTCAAACAGAGACCCCGACACCACAGGAAAGCTCCAAACCTACGCTTTATAGCTCTAAACCCACAAATGTGGGTCAGGGTAAGATTTATATATATTTATATGTTTTTTTTACATATGTGACCCTGGATCACAAAACCAGTCTTAATTCACTGGGGTATATTTGTAGCAATAGCCAGAAATCCATCAAAATAAACCAAAAAAACCCTTAGGACCCCTTAAGTAAAGACCATGTTTCATAAAGATATTTTGTAATTATATATTGTATAATACAGTACAAATGATATTTTGTATTAAAACTTATTTTTTAACTTTAAAGTTTTTTCCCATTTTTATTTAATTTCTCATATTTTCTCATATTTAGTTGAATCTCTGTCAAATATTGTCCTCTCCTAACAAAACATACATCAAGATTATTTATTAATCTTTAAGATAAGGTATAAAGCTTAATTGCGACAAACTGACACTTAGACATGTTTTGTGGTCACATATTTATTTCCTGGCATCACCACGAAAACATTCCAAAATTGCCTGTTACATTTTATGTAATAGTTAATTCTGTATGTGTTTCCAATTTATTTGCAGTTTTGAATCAAAGTGTTTCCAATAAAGCTAAACTGGGTTACAGATCCAATAAAAAATGTCTTCGTTCTCTATTTACCTTGATAACATGCTCTGTAAAGTTTGATCTGCCATGGAAGGAATTGATTTTTGGTGGCATAATAAACCAGCGAAATTTGTTTTGGATTGTATCTCAAATATAATTCAATCAGGAAAGTGTTGTCCTCGTTTTTCTAGGTAACCCGAATACAACAGAGGTGATAGCACTCACAGATGCAGAGCGGTTTAACCTCACCACGTCTGCGACAGTCACTAACAGCTCCATAGACTCCCTGGTGACCTCCACTGTGACCTCCAAAATGATTCCCACCTCAAGTAAGCTTCGATTCTGACTCATATATTTTTATAAACTTTGGTTTCAGTGGAAGCACTTTCAGCGTGGGATTGGGGGAGGGTAACAGAGCCAGGGATTGCATTAATAGCTGAGAGGCTTCCTCTTTACTCATGCAATTCATATCAAGGGCACACATAACTTAGAAACTAATTAGCAGGTAATTAGAAAATGTTTAACGCTCTTTCCATGCTGAGAGGCTTAAAGATAATGCGGCGTTTCCGCGGGATTGAGGAGCACTGTCGCGGTGAGCTGATATGCTTTATGAAGAATCAACCAACCATATATCCTGGGAGAGCAGGGCCATTGAAATATGCAAAAATTGAATTTGAAAGACAAGGCCGGACAGAGAATGAGTGCTGCTGGAATTTAATTAGAAGCAATTACAGACAAATCCATAGGATTGCGATAAGAGGGAGCGCCTGCTTTTCACACACAAGGTCTTTTCTGTCAACCTGCATTATGGACAAAAACGGGATTCAAAAGCTCACTTCTATTCATAATTCTGCAAATTTGAGGAAAGAATGTACATGCTAGATTAAGCTTCTCTCCTTGTCTTTTTCCTTGACCTCACTTCCCTCTCTTTTTCTCATAGCAGAGACCCCTAAAAACACCTCCAGAGCCAATGAAACTGTGTGGGGTAAATCTTTCTCATCCTCAGCATTTTCTTGCTTAAATGTATTCTACTGCATGATATATTGGAGGTGTTGTATCTTTCAATGATGTATAGTTTTAGAAGAAAATATAACCCAAAATGATAGCATACAAGTATATATATTTTTAAAAAGTAAAGAATATACACTACAGCATTCAAACGTTTGGGATCGGTAAGATGTTCAGCACAATTTTGAAAGCAGTCTGCTTTGCTCAAAAACACAGCAAAAACATGTGAAATAATATTACATTTGAAATAATTTTTTTTTATCTGAAACATTTTTTCAAGGTTTTTTTTATTTTTTTATACAAAGTTTAAAATAACTCATTCATTTCAACTAGAATATATATTTACATGTATTAACAGTTTAATTAATTGTGTATTCCACTAAAATAATAACAGATCGAGCGATTAAATAAAGAATTTTTAGGTTAGGATACCTTTTTAAATTCCATCATACAAATGTGAAATATGAAAAACCCATATCAGTCTCCATTTCTTTTTACCCATCAAGTCATTTGCATAAACAGCATCTCATTGCCACAACTCTGTTTAAATCATAGAAAATTAGTGCTGGGGGTCACGTAAGGTGGACAGGTGAAAGATTGTTTCATCCCATTAGACCCATTAGACACGTGAACACCCACACACCCGCACATATGCTACTGTCTTATTTAGCATATAATGAAAATGATAGAGTCCATTACATTTTATAGGCACGTGGACTGTTTTCAGGTCTTGTTTATGATGTCAAAACCTCTCTAAACTGTGCAATTTCCCCAACAGATAAAAGATGGGACGAGCCGTTTCATTACGGTAAGTATCTGTTTAATCATTCAATAATTAATGGTGCTTGCTAATGCAGACATCACAATTACTACTAGAACAAACCCCTAACCCAGAGTATTGAACATCGGCCTGTTACTGATGGTGCAGCGTTTGTTTTACAGACATGGATGGTGCTTTAAATCATGTGCTGTTTGTGCTACAACTTTTCCAAGTGGCTGGACTTATGATTCTCATTAAATGGATGATAAAGCACGTGACAGAGAGAACATCACAGTAATTAGCAGTGTTATTTTAGTAGTTATATATTATTATAGTAGCCTATTTGATATCTGGAAGTAGTTTTTACTATGTTTAATTGTTTTAATGCAATGAAGGGTTCCTATTTTGGTTTTGAGAGTCCCTAATAACAGTGTGACATTTTCATTTTTATAATATGCATTTATTTGACCTTATTTGTTTATTGATTCATTTTTCCAAACCCCTCTGGTGATTGGTGGATTTCATTTAAAGCAGTGTTTGTGAGTTTTTTAATGCTTCAAGAGCAGCAAAGAATTAATAAGCATTTTCATTCAGACCAACACGAAAAAAATAACTAAGCGGGCAATAAGCTAATGTTTTATTTTGAGGACAGCATGAAGGCTTGGGGTTCGTTTTATTAACGACTCGTTTCAATGAGATTTGTTTCTCATCGGAACAGATTTGGAGAAATTTAACATCACATCAGGTTACCAATGGACCACAATGGGTGCCATCAGAATGAGAGTCAAACCAGCTGATTAAAACATAATAAGGCAATTTTTACAAAGATACAATAAATAGCACTTCCTCCAGTAAAAAAAAGTGCATTCCCTCACATCAAAATCCACTCATCTGTTTGTTTAGAGCTGAAGTCTTAGACAGTTTTCACTACTGATTCAGATGAGATTACTTTTTTTAATCAAAGAAAGCAATATTATGGATAGTGGACTTACATTTGTTACTTACATTGATGGAAGAAAGCAATGGTTAAGACATCTTAGTGATGGATCTATACAAGCATGGTGCTTTTTACTTCACAAGCCTTTAATTGATTCTGACGGCACCTATTCATTGCACTAGACCCTTTGGTCAGCAGGTGATAATGCTAAATCTGACGAAGAAACAACAGTTTGAGTTAACAATAATAGACCACACATTCAGTGATCTTGTGGCACTCGTTGCCAACTAATCAAGAAACATGGCAATTTTATTTTTAATGTCACAACTGTGCAGCACAGGTGTTAATTGTCTGCTGCTTTTTCTGGTGCGAGCCGCTGACAGTGCGTTCGAACACAAAGACCGGAGGAACTCAATCTCCCTGCCAGTGCAAAGTATTGTGTTTATAAGAAGCACAGAGGTGCCGAGCATGGGAGCACTATTACTGTCTCTAGAGCTGTAGTTAAAAGCTTATGACCTGGCGACAGCCGCTGCTTCAATCACTTCCTATTGTTAGGGCAGCTACAGGGCATCTGATGTTCAGGAAATAGCCTCATTAGATGTGACCCGTAGATGCCTCTGTTCTGCATTCATTCCCCAGGAACTACTGTAAGTTTATAAGTGCCTGAATGTGTTTCAGAGTCATCAGTTAAGGGTGTTTTATGCCGGTTCAGTGTTACTTCAAAGCCTGTATGTGTGTAAGGTTTTGCCTGCTTTGTGAGTACCGAATGTTCCCATAAGGATAGTAAAACCAAGAATCAGCTGCCAGGCATAAGGAAAAAGCCTTAATAAACAATACATTTGGATGCAGGATGTACTGTAAACATAGCTATATCTAGCTAGATAGATCATGATTTTGATGTCATTTGATCGGCCAAATGCTGTCTATTATTTCCATGCTGTACAGTATTTAAGGCTTTGTTTATAAAGCCAGCTTTTGCTGCTTCTCCTGCTTTGAGAGACACTTGGTGATTTAAAAGTGTGTCGTGACATCCTCACAAAAACATGAAATTAAAATTAATGTGACTTTATGTATGTCTTTTCCGACTGTTTGACCGGATTGCTTTGCAAGTGTGTGTTTTGCATCATGATTAGCGCATAACATGACTTACTCTGTTTTTTTGTTTTCCCTCAGATTATATCTCTCTACGCAATGGAGGGTTAGCCATCGCTGCGATTCTCTTTGTGATGGGAATCATGGTGCTTGGTTGTAAGTAAACCCAACTTCAAGTCTCAGTCCTGATTGCTTTTATAAGCCGTAATGAACCTATCTCATCTCTTTTTTCCCCCATTCTTCCTCCATTTGAAAGGTGGCAAAGTGAAACGAATGCCACGGTGTCGTATTGGCAAAGGAAGGTGAGCGAGAAACTCTAGTGTGTGAGGCTGTGAAGATCTTTTTAATGGCATGGTGTATGATGAATGAACTGGAAATAGTACAAGTTGCCTTTTTTAAGGCAAAGAACTAATGGAATGCATTTGAATAGCTTAAATATAAACTAGTTTACTAATATTAGGTAGCTCTGTTAAGTGTGTTTGTAAGGATGCTATAGCTTTTGGCTCTGAGTTTATTAACGGATGCAGTAATCCATGCTGTAATCTCTACTGTAAACTCCTAATTTAGGCAAATGTAGTAATTAATAAGAGGACAGATGCATGATGCGTATAGTCTGCAAGTGTTCTCTTTCATACACAGTCATTGTTTGCTATTTGAATGCATTCAGTGGTTGGGTGCCTATTAACGTTTGGCCTCTTTTGTAACTTTCTGATGTGTCTTTATAATCATTATGTGTTTAGACGCCATTAGGGCTTTTATATAGATTGTTCTGAAACATATGATTTCAATCTTGCCGCATATGATGAATGCGAAGAGTTTAACTGTAATGTGCTTATTATACACCTGTCTGTGCCATTTGAAAATTAAAATGTAAAAATAAAAATATACAGCCATTGCATGGACAGAATGTCAACCGAATTGACTTGTGCAAGAGAGACAACAAAGCACTATATCATTTTGGTGATATAAGAGAAGAATAATGACACACTTCTCTATGAAAAGAGCCTTTTCAAATGGTCTTAGCTATTAAGGCAAAAAGGCATAATTTTCTTTCTCTGCAAAATAGTAACAAGCAGTAACGCTTTACCTGGAGAGAAAGCAGTTGTTGACTTAGCTTTACCTCTGCTCTGAAAAACCCACTGGAGGCTTTAACAGCCAGTTTTTACTATATTTAATGGAATATTTAATACCCTGTGGGCTTTAAAGTCGTATTATATGACTTTAAAATGAAGGTTAAATTTAAAAATACATTTAAGGAAGCAGTCATTTTATGAATGTTTTAATAAAAGTAACTTCAAGTTGACTCATTCAAGGAATAGTACAAATTTGTTCAAACATTTACTCACCCTCAGGCCATCCAAGACGTACCTGTAAATGAGTTTCTTCATCAGAGTAATATTTGAGAAATCTGGCATCACTTAAGAAATCCAAAAAACAGGCAGTTTGTGACTTAAGCCGTTAAAGTGACCCTAGTAGGGATTTGTCAAAATGACCTTTAGTGTAGTGTGTAACAGCTCCAAGTGAATGAACACACCCTGCAAAGTTTTCAATCTGAAAGTGAGCCGTGCATAAAGTTAATCTCTTGAAAGTGAGAGCCGACTCTGATTCATTGAAGTCTTTTTCTAAAAATAAGTCCCAAGCCGTTTCATGTTGACATCAATAAATGAAACATATTGCCCTCTTACTTGTTGGTCTTTTTACATTGGTCTGAATGAAAATGGAGATTCATTATTGGCCACTAGGCTCACAAACATGCTGAAATCGACCAATCACCAGAGGGTTTTGGAAAAATGAACTACTGAATGAATTGTCTGGGAGTTGTTAAACAAGTAAGGTAAAAATAAATGCATATTAATGAATTAATGAAAGTATTTTTTGACCTTGCAAGCAATGTAAACCTGTTGTTTAGGATTCCCGATACCAAAACATGAACTCTTCGTAACTCATAATAGGGGCATGGATTGTTATGTGAGTCATGTGGAACACTTCTAGATTATCATCAGCTGTTTAAACCTTCGTTCTGACGGCACCCATTCATCTATCTCACCTACTGTCTATCTCAGATGGCCTGAGGGTGAATAAATTGACAGCAAATGTTCATTATTGGATTAAATATTCCTGTAAAGACATTCCCACAGGAGGTTGCTGGTGCAAAAATAGGCTCGCAAATTGATAAAGAGTTAGTTTTCTTCTTGGTCACACTGCATTGCTGCTCGATTTAATACAGTTGACAAACTAGTTCAGTGTCAAAATGGCCTCCAGGTGAACTGATTTAATTGTAGTTTTTTCTTTTTGGTTTGAGAAAACTGAGAAAGGAGTCTAACTAACCTTTCTTTTCTCTTTCCCTCTTTCTAACCATTGTTTTCTGTGTATGTAGTTCATACGAGGTGACCAGGAGTTAACACTTCCCTCAGCATTGATCAGCTGGCTCGGCAATTAACAGAAGAACAGCAGGAGAACACAAAGGAGCCAGTCAGACCTGTTTCCACAGCGGTTACATTTCCCCCTTGTGAGAACAACATCATAAGGACAAGATGGAGAGGTTGTGTGTGTGTGAGCGTGTTCATTATTTCAAACTGATCTCCGGGTTTGTCACAAAGAAACGCCGGGGAATAAGATGTGTGCTATCGTGCGGCACTAAACGCCAGCGGTAACACAACGGCTGGGACTTCAACAGATCCCAGCGTAATCACGCGCCTCAGACACAAAATCCCTTCATCCCTCTGCTCTCCTGCACCAAACCGCTCGGTTTAAGCATGAAACTTTGTACAACGTAGACCCATGCTTGTGTTTTATTATTATTATTATTATTATTATTATTATTATTATTATTATTATTGCAATACTGTGCATCCTCAGATTTGGAAACGGAGAGAAGTGTTGTGTGGCTCACAAGCGCCCTCAAGAGGCCTTTAGGCACATTTATAATGAGTTCTCCCAAGAGACCATTAAAAACAGTTTGGGCTCAGTCTGTTTAGAGATTCATGTACAGTTTCTGAATTCACCATCTACATTATGTCCTTGTACAAAAACCCCCCATCTTTGTCAGTGTATAAACCCTGAGTTTAAAATAAGTAAAGTTTCATATTTCATATCTTGCATAAGCTTGGTTAAGCTGTCAGCAGTGGAAAATGAGTATATACTGATGTCAGGGGAAAAATGAATATATCAAGACCATCTCTCTGTGACATTTACAATTAGCATATCTCCATTGGAAATTGCACTAGGTGTTTATGTAAATATTGTATAATTCACACAAAAATCAAATTTGGTCATAAAAAAGATTGTTGCTTTGGCGAATAATTGAATTTTTTTTTTTTAATAAAAGTACTCAAATTTAAAATGAAATAAAAATTAATGGAAATATTTAACAAGCAAATACTTGTGTGTGTATTTCTTTTTTATATATTCAGTTTTATTTTAACTAAAACTTAATCTAAAATGAAAAATGGAATATATTCAATTAAAAGCTATTTAAAAATAAAATAATTATTAATAAATAGCTTAAGGCATGGTTCCACAAATATAGAGCTTATCCTTAGCCATGGTTCAATTAGGACATTTAAGTAATTTTTATAAACGCCTTAGAAAAAAACATTACTGGTCCGCATCATAAGACAAAACAAAGACGCTGACATGTTTTAAGATCAGTCAGTTTCTTTCAGTTTTAATAGCTCAGATTTACATTTTAACCTAAGGCTTAAGCCTTGTCTGTTAAACTATGGGTGAAAAACAACAAGTGAAGTGCACCAAAAAAGCGCCATAAATGTACTTTTTATTCAGTTTGATAATAATGAATTATAACCATTATTATGATTTAAATGTGGTTTAAGTTGTAATATTTTTTAATATTCAAATAAACTACCAAACTGTAGCCCTGGTGTAAAACTATGCATATAGTCATTTCTATGATCGCTATACTTATTCCCATCCAAATCAGATACACACAGTATAATACTAGCACAACAATAATATTTATTTAAAATAGGTTTCATACAACAAACAGATGACAGGTTGTCTTATAAAATATATACAGTGACACGCATTAACCTTTAAACTTCAGTAGAAATCACACAAATGTCATTAACAGTTATGGTGAGCAATCAAAGCTGTGCACGGTCAATGCTCTGGACTCTGTGAGTGTAGTATAGTACATTATCAAACTGCTGTTCAAATATACACAGAAAGACAAATGTATGGAATATTGAAAATAATGCGTATCGACTACTGCATGCTTTATTAAGCTGCTTTATCCAGTGACACTGTGCTACAAAAGATTTGAAAGAAAAACACTACTGATAACATTAATAAAAGAAAAATATAAATGATCATCTCTTTCATATCTCATAAACTTTTCATAGAACTATTTTAAGTATACATTTTGCTGACAGAATACCTTACATTACATGAAAGAAAATAAGCGCTGATGTCAGAAACAGCCTCTATCGAAAGCAAATACAATCTCTTACGGTTTTCTCTTAAAAGAGCGCGACCTTCAGAGTGAAAATCTACATCTGCATTTTCCACTCCTTTCTTACTTCAACCACAAAGAGAAACCAGTAACAGAATTGAAATGTGAATCTGTGTGAATACAAATTTCTAGAACCAAATACATCTACATGATTCATCTGTGGAGTTACTTGAATGGGGGAATATTTTTTTTTTAACAATAAAAGTCCCTTCACATAGCTTAAAGCAACCTGCCCAAAAAAGCCCAAGGAAAAAGTTGGAATTAAGAAAACTCAACGGTTTATTAAAAAAAAATGAGAAAATGTCAACTGGCTTTCAGAATGACTCAAAGGAGCTGAAATGTTTTTTCTTCTTTCTTTGTTTTTCCAATTCCAGTTATCTGAAGTGCTCTAAGGATGTCTAAGGACACGTTTGGTGAATGATTTACCCTAATAGCTATATTGCAAATCTTGATTAATATTGCACACTTATGCCTCTATACACACCCACACGCATCATAGTAACAAGCTCAAGCTGTCTGACGCACGAATAGTTGCATTTTATTTAGATTTAAAAAGAAAACCGGCAAGCTCAAGAAAAGCATTAATCAAGAAACTGAAAATTCAGCTAGAAAGGAAATGGAAACATTTTTTAAAGGAGATCTGGGTTAGCAGCAATCCCATGTTGTATGCATACGGTATCCACAGACAGGCTAGGTGGACAGAAAGTTATAACTTTTGCCATTATTTATTTATCCTCATGTCATTCCATGTCTGTCAGACTTAGTCTATTTCCTTCTGTGTAACAATGTTTTTATCTCTACAATAAAAGTCAAGTGTCTAATGTATTTGGACAACTCCAAACGGTCTTGTTTGAGTTCAACAGAAAAAAGTAAGTCATACAGATCTGGAATAACATTAAATGATAACTAAATGTTCATTTTTGGATGAACTGTCCCTTTAACAAGATAGCAAGAAAGCACAGAAAACTTTGCCTCAGCGGTGTTAAAAGCGTTTGCTAGTCTGTCGTCTTGGTGTAAATTCAGAGTAAAGAGCTGAGACGCTGGGAGGCTTGAGATTCTGGCTAAAAGGGCTTGATTGATTTCCATTTTAATATTAAAAAAATGGAAGGAAAAAGATGATAGAGAAAGAAGAAGATAAAAGTAAGCAGCTCGCTATAGTGTCTTAGTTTCAATCGATGATGCTGTGGACACACTGGGGTCCAAACGTCTGAGTGCTCACTAAAGATCTGGGATACAAAATCTGAAAATATACTATAAATGTTAATTTTTTTCATCTATTTGCGTTATACTGACAATGTAATGTGTGTTCAAATGCTTCTTTAAATGTTGGAAAACAACTTTTGTAAATTGACAATCCAAGTGACACATTTGAGCTTTTCACACCACACATTAACATCAGATTGCAGTCGTTACCATATCTGCTTTTAACCCTGGGAATAAGTCATTTAGAAGACAGTTTAGCACCACTTTTGCAGTAATAACCCCATCAAGAAATCTTAGCAATAGACGAGTACGATTGTCCCCCCTCCCCCTCTGGCCTGCACTGGCGGAGCACGCTTACGTCATTATGGTGCGACGGTTTCAGGATAAAGAGGAAGATTGTAGTCCATCAATCTGTTTATTTGTGGATAGTAATTTCGATTCGTTTGGATAGCGTTCACACTACATGCGAACCGTGCTCTGACACACCTCTTCCAAGCGTGCCAGGGATGGCTAAACGAACCGCACTCGGAGAACGGCTCTGAGCACTTTGGTGGTCAAACGCACTCGGGCACGGTTCGAACTGCCTAGTGTGAGTACCCCCTTAATCGCGTGCCTTATATTGACTTGCTTCAGACGGTCACGAAAACACTCAAAAAACCCATGTATTGGAATGAAGAAGAGAATGTTTTGTTTTTATCTTTGTAATCCAACGAAAAACCGCTGCGAAAAACAGGTCACATGGTGCATTCTTCCAATGAATGTATTTCGAATAAGTGAATAAATCCGCCATCACACCATGTCGTAATCACCTTAACTCTAATATGACAACACGTAACATGTTACTCAGTGATTTAAATTTTATCGGACTCGGAGGTAAGTAGCGCCAAAATCAACCTGGCGGCCCACATGTGGTAATATCTGTTACTGTTCCAGCTCGTAACTCTCAGAACGTTCCGAGTTCCAAGTTGAGTTCAGTAGCACAAGGGCTTTGGCGTTGATAGTGTTGCCATAGAAACACATAATTTAGAATAGAATGTCACATGTTGTCATCTCGGAATCGCGACATGATATGAAGGCAGCATAAGATTCTAAACCGGGGAATTATGAACGTGCAGTGTTAAATATTGATAAACAACACCCAGAATTAATTAACCCCTGGGTAAATTACGAGCAGTGTAAAACAAGACCCAGGATTAACCATTTTAAACGAATGCAAAATAATCAGGTTTTTTTAAGTGGGCAAAGGACTTTTGGACCTCACTGTAGCTACATGTTGTATCTTCATTCCGTTCGCCCATCGAATTGTCTCCCTTTTAAAGCCAGGAGTATATAACCTATAAAACATTAGTCCGCTACCCAGCATCCTAGAGGTATTTACAATCCGCTGTGCTTTAGAGGAATCGGCCATGGTGAAAGAAAGGAAAGGGGAAGCAACATCATTATTTAAAGCGGTTGATTTGAAGCGTTTCTTTTTCTCTTTTATCAAATAATCAGAGAGCCGGAGACCAGCCTTATCTTTTAACCTCCTTGATTGTGTCCCTTTAAATGCAGCTAACATTTGAGGACTGGAAGCAAAAATAAGGAGGATATTTGATTAAAGCTGCAGTTCATGGTTTCTGCAATTTTCTAGTTAATTAGATAGTCACGCCCCAAACTCTTGCCATAGGCCACAGTGTTTGTTTATATTTTTGGTGACTATGAATGGCTTACTTTTAAGGAGAATATCTAAAGACGGAAAATATTACCCACCTTTCAGCAGAGTTTAAAAACTGTCTGAACTTACTTAAATAAAAAATAATTGCAGGCAGAGAGGAAAAAGTTCCAATGAGCTGTACAACGCAGTCCGAGAACTTTCTCTGTGAGTGCATGTGTGCATGAACAGTATATTGTGCATTTAAAAACGGTTCGGTTCATAGGCAATTTGTGATAGCAACACATTCTTGTCTACTGACGTTATAGAATCCACTATAGATATAGGTGCGTTCAGATGAGAAATCACATGCTTGCAGCACGTCCCTGAAAGGATCCAGTGGAGAGAGGAAATGAAAAGGCCCTGATGGTTAGACAGCAGCTTTCTGTCCTTGCTCTGCTGGCACAGAGTAGACCCTAGAGAAACAGAGAAACAACAGTCAGTTCACTATGGTGACTTTGATTAAATCTTTAAGACTTGATGCTCCATTTTTTTCTGGCTTTCTCTTAACAGGAGTTTTTCTTCATTAAAACATTTAACATATAATGGAATTAATGACAAATGTTTAAAACGATGCACACCAAGTCAAAGCTGTTATATGTTTAAACTGAGCGGGTCATGAGATTAGTCAAATATTTCTCACTTTTTGTAGGTTAATTAGATACTTTTGTTGACTGCAAAATCAGACTAAGAACAAGACTTCAAAACATAATTTCAAGCCCTCTTGAGATGTGACATGATGAGAGATATTATAGTAGTTGAATAGTTCGATCTAGCCTATTGATGGCATATATATAATGCAACAGGATTCCCATTCATTTTTGCCATAAAATAAACCTTTAAAGACAGGCTTACTCTTACCTATACCTTTAAAATATGATAATAATGACCAAATGCAGGTGGTGACGAGCTTTCATATATACACATCTACAGAAGGTGCTCAGGGTCATTCACACAAACACTAAACACCATCATGGTGACACTCTTTAAACTAAAATATGCAATAAACATTCATTTAACAACAATACATGTAACATAAACAAAACGGATAAGAATAAAAGAAAATAAGAAGAAACATAGTTATTTTAAAGATAAAACATCAAATTCAAAGAAAATTTGAAATGCAATTCTGTGAATGTCAATTTACATTTTCCCCTGTACATTGTAATTAAAACATAACAAAAAGAACATAAAACATAAAATAGAATATTAAAGGTGCCATAGAATGGAAAACTGAATTGACCTTGGCATGGTTGAATAATAACAGTTCAGTACATGGACAAAACATACTGTGAGTCTCAAACACCATCGTTTCCTAC
>JAUMHQ010000075.1:11610151-11627795 GCA_032361165.1 Enteromius paludinosus | reverse complement strand
TATAAGAAGTAGGAAACGATTGTGTTTGAGACTCACAGTATGTTATGTCCATGTACTGAACTGTTATTATTCAACCATGCCAAGGTAAATTTAGGTTTCCATTCTATGGCACCTTTAAAAGGATCTAACTAAAAAGAAAGTTTTGCATATGAATTGGACACCTGAATTGTGCTAATTTTATCAAAACAATGACCAGGTTTTCTTTTGGGATGAACTGTATAACACAATGTCTATAACAATAATAACACTATATCACTTGGATCACATTTACAATGAGTTCTTCCAGGCTGATGGATGATAAATACTTTGACAGCCAATGAGAATCCACTCCAATATTTATGGATTTAAAGCAGCAGATGAACTGCAGAGTGCATGCGATTTATAACAGACAATATTCTTGTGCGTTGGTGGACGCTAATATTAGTTATCGCTCCTTATGTATAAAAGTGTTAAAGCTTTAAGCAAGGCTTTAATACAGCCTGAATGTGATCCAAGTAATAAATCATTTTGTGGTGTCATTATAAATGATAAATAGCGTGTAATTTGTCAAAATGTTTAATGTATTGATTCAGGTGAGGACATGCGGTGCGGGAGCGTGGCTCTGTTATCAACACTGAATTGCAACACCGTTTTCTTCCTTGTTCCTTCTCTGTCTGTAATAAACATATAAACTGGTTCAGGCAGTTTTGTCCCTGACTGTTTTTGTCTAAAAACATCATGACAAACAGATAAGGAAGAAGTCAAATGTCTTATTTTAAACACAACTTTTTAGTTTTCAAATGCCGTCATGATATATTCCCACAGTGTAAACTCTCGGGGTTTAGCAGGTCATATCTTGTTCATGTTAGTCAGCGCCTGGCTTGTTCTCTGTCCTCTTTTCTTTCTTTTTGTTTCAGGGACTTGTTTCTAACAGCTCGGGGCTTGAGGGGCGTTTGACAGATGGCTGGAAAGACGAGTCATCAATGCACATGTACCAACCCGCTGCTAATGGTGGCCTATCCCTCCTGCATACGGCCCTCTATTGTCTCTCTTATTCACGTCGTCATGTGTTTAGTGGGTTACCAGGGATTCAGAGAACTGTTACCCATCCGACTGGTTGGACCACCCCAAAAAGCTGACGGGGTGGAGCGTGCAAGTCACTTTGTAAATCTAAGCGCAGATGTGTCACTCAAGATAAAGTGTAAAGTAAGCTAAAGGTGAGACAAAAAACAATTTTTTTCTCCACCCATTTTCCAGCAAGTGCTGCCAAATCCTTCTTAGATCCAGTGTGAAAAGGGGACCATGTGGAGCAACTAATAAATAAGCAATTGTGCTTGTGCAGATAGTTTCAGCTTCAATATTTTCCGAATGATTAGTGAGCGTGAAGTACATTAGATATTTCCAAACCTCTGCTCACAAAGGCATGCACAAATCCACACTGCATTTGCAGGCAACACGGGTAATAGTTTGTGGAGTGCTCAAACTAATTTCTGTCAAATGGATTTTTCTACATTCAACCCAGCATGCAGTCTTTAATATCTTTTTTTTTTTTGTTCAAAAATATCTAACGCACAGGTCATTTGAAATTGCTTGCAAGCAAAGCTGAATCAGTCTTACCCCTGTTCTCGGCTTTGCAAGTAGCGTCTGAAGAGGACAATAGCTGTAAAGATAAAAGATTACGGCTTAATAAATAGCCTCACAGAAAAAAAAACCTACAGTGTGAAAATAGCTTTTTGGGTAAATAAATAAACCAGGACATCCAACACCCATCAATGGAGTTGTTGGAGTTAATTTGGCGTACAGCCTTAATTCCTCACACGCCCATATTAAACTGACGTTTTACAATAAGAAAAACATTTTAGATATTCATTTACAATATGTCATCTCATAAACTTTATAACTGCTGTATAATTAAAAGGAAGTATTCCTGCGCTTGCATTTGCAACGTGATCTTATTAGTACTCAAAGGTATTCATATGTAAAGTGTGTTTCTTTACAAGCATTTTCATACATTTGCATAGGCACTGAATGTACAGTACGTTACTAGCAATTTGTCCAAATTGCAATTTAGATATGAATGTTTATTAACTTACAAGATAACTCAATTCACTAGTTCGATCAATGATAAATATGCTTGTTTGGGGGACTGTCCAGTGGACAGGCAGGTGGCCCAGTGGACCCCGAGCCCTAGGGGGTTTACCCCTAGGAGGCGAGAGTTGACTGATGCCCCCTGCGTGCCCACGGGAGGAAGTGGAGACCAGAAGAAGCGGCGATGAGTTGCTAACTGGGTGATAGTAGCTGAAATGGTTACGCTTACGGCTCTGGCGGTATTTAACATAGAGGAGAGGAGTTCAGATAGGATAATTAATAATGTTGAGATTGGTGGCAGCTGCGATCGTTTGTATGTGTACCTGCTGAAATTCGTTACGAAACGTCATTTAATTTACACACACTATTTGTGAAAACTAATAGCATGACTTGAGAACCAAATTGTAGTGTATGTCTGTGTTAGTGTGGCAAAGTGTGCAGAGATTCAACCTACCTGCAATCATGCCAATGATCAGAACTACGATGCTAACGGCAGCTATGATGATTATCAACGTTCCACCTAAAAATGAGCAATAAAAACCAGGAGGATTTGCATTGAATTTGTGGACATATGCTTTAACTCCAAGCCGGAAATATGAATGAATCAATAAATAGAAGAGTTTGAAGTTTTTGCCAACCTTCATTAGCTTCATCGTCTCCTCTGGATTTATCTGATCCAGGGTTTGCTCCAGGATTTTCAAAACCCCTTCTATTCACTGAAACAAAATCCAGATACAAGGATGATATTCATGGATGAACTGCTATCACATTAACAATGGTCACAAAATTCGTAATGTTAGCACTGAATATGTTTAGACAGGTATCCATTACAGCCTTTAGCCATTGTATGGAAGCGACTGTGGATACTTTGTTTTATTTTTTCTCCAAACTGAAATGCTGAAAAAATTATTGTTTTTAGAAAGGTTTCCCAAACCCATCTGCCATCTGTTTTGTTTTTCGTCAAGAGTGTGGCTTTTCAAAGCAATATCTTTCACATAACAGTTTTAATAGTTGTATGCACAATCAATTTTCAGTAATATTACCAATGTGACTCCACTGACATGATATCATGTTAATAAAACTAAATTGCAAATTCAATACGCTATTATTGAGCGAAGCTAAATCAACATTGACATGAGCTGAACAATAGGCTTGTTTCAGTTAGAAATGTGTGACTTTATAAATGTTTAATATTGTATTACAAATATTTTATAAACTCTGGTGATATTGCATAAATGTCAATTTAAAAAAAGTATTGCAAAATTACGGCGTTTCCATTAACCAATGTTATGTGACTTAAACTTTTTTTCCCCTCGCGATAAGTCATGTCAATGGAATTTGGCTGTAATTTCATCGAAAAGGCATATGCGTGCATCTTTACAGAATCAGTGTGGAAAGCTGCTTTAGAAACAGTCATGGCGCAGGTTCGTAAAAACAAAATCATCGGCTAGAGTGACAAAGATCAACTCCAGTAGCCGTATCAGAGCCACACTGCTCCACAGACGTGTGCAGGGTAAATTGTGTAAAGTATTAATGGCATTAGGGCTTGAACGATACACCAAACCCACGATTCGGTTCGTATTCATATCACGATTTTTTTTCATGGGGTGTGGGTGAAAAAAACGATTTTTAAAACAATTTGCGCCCGGCTTGGTAATAGATAACGGGGCTCGAGCACACTGAGTAAATACTTGAACCCCTCGTTATCGACAACCGAAAATGTCGCATATCTATGGCAGCAAATCTATGCCAGTAATACGCGAGCGCACCCCTGATGCCGGCGCGCGCGTAAAATCACATACGCGAGAGGAAAACAGATCTACACGCAAAGAAACGGGAGCCGCAAGCTCATTTCAAAACTGTGTTTTGTATTGTCGTCTACGTGCAATTCAAGCACTCTCGTGCGCAATTCAAGGTAGTCACGGGGTGTGTCGCGATGGACCCTTATCACAGGATCGTGGATCTGAGTGTCGCGATTTCGGTTTCTTATCGTGTATCATTACAGCCCTAAATGGCATGGAAAGCCACTTTTACTCTAACTCTTCCACATACAGTATAAAGTGCTTCTTGGAAGTTATTGTGCATGGAAGAATGATCACATGACATTTTACATACGCCATACCTGTAAATGCGTATGTTGCTAAATAATCCTTTTTTCGAGTCGCAAAATGTATGCATTTGTGCAATTCGCAATTTCAATTTGCACAATTAGAATGGTATTTTAAACGCGTTGAATTTATTCAGTGTTTATTCATAAATAAACACTGAAAAATGACACTATTGTGTTTTCTCAGCTGCTTTAAGCTAAATTCGTATGCATTTCATGATTCATTAAACCTGAAATGTGAAGTTAATGCTGTTCATTTTCTGTTAATTACTGTAAAATTTGTTTCATATAAACAAATCTGTATTATATAAAGCGCTACATAAATAAATGCAACTAGACTTGACACAACGCATGGCAGTTTTGAACCCATATGTGCAGCATAGACTGATGTCTCTAGGCCACATCTTCAATCCAATTCTTTGTATTAATCAAACATTTTTTTCACCTTTTCTAGGAAATTAGACGGGAAATGAATCTTAATTCTGATCATGCTCATACTGGAGAGTTTTACTTCTCTAAATCCCACCTCCCACCCCCCACCCTTCCCATCTGCCTCTGGCCAGAACTGGTGAGCAGGGCTTGCCTTAACAGCTCAGTAATTCTATCAGAGAGCAATCATTCCGTTGATGAAGACGGACAGCTCCTCGCACAGGAGAGCTGAATGAGACTGCCAGCGTCCATTAAGGGGACGGACAGTGGTGCGGATGGAGCCGAGGCTATCAGCGCCTCTCTGCTGGGAGACGCTAATTGATTGCTTTCAGGAATTAATGTGGCGGATGAGCTGGTCACGTCTTACAGTAACAACCTGTCTTCATGTTACATGTGCGACTGGGGAGGAATACCTACCTAAATCGTCACCGTCCTCATCGTCACCTGGGTAAATGGGAATATGGAGATGAAACAGAAAAAATTAAAGGCAAAACATAACATAAAAAATAACACTGCAACAAAATCGCAATGGTTATTTATCAAACAAGTCCAAGTCACTTTCACCCACAAAATTAAGCAAAAATAAGACTAAATATTCTTTTGGAGTAAAGAAGACTATTTTAATCTTTAGTTAATTATTTAGACAGTTTGATTTCATTTTTCTGCATTATAGTAAATTACAATTCTGTATTTATGGATAATAGGGATTTATTTATCAACTCAAATAAAGACAAACACAAAAGAAATGATGTGATGATTTATAGTTTTAATTTAAATTCGATTTAATTTGATTACTTTTCTCTTTGATTTTTTTTTTTCTTTTTTTTCTGTAAAATTACAGTTTTGATGTAATTGCTTTGATTGCTGTACAGTTTTCTATATAAAACATCAAAATGTCACACCCACAATTTAAATGCAGGTTTTAATGCAACCTTTTCCTATTAAATACTTTGGTCATTTCAAGAATAATTAATCCAATTTTCTAAACAATCAAAGTCTCTTGTCTGTCTTTTTACTGTTTAGATGGACGTGGAGAATTAATTGTCAGTATTCATGCACATAATATTATTAAAGGGGTCATACAAAACCAGTTTTCCACTAGCTAATATGATTCTTTAGGGTCTTAATGGAAAGGTTTTAATATAGTTTGTTTTAAAATTTCTCAAAGATAGTTTTAAAGCTCTTTTGAAATCACTCTGTTCTGTGTACTTCCCCTTTAAATCTTCACGAGCTCCGCTGACTCCGCCCCTCTCTTCCAGGCAGTCTTGGAGAATCTTTTTTTTAGCCGTATTCATAGTGAAACTTGCTAATTAGCACATTATTATGAAAGGCGATTTGCAAAGATTCATTAAAAGACATTATACTCACTGCTTCTGTAGGTGAGGCTGGATCATGAATGACTTCCCTTCAGAACCAAACGTAACGTTAATTCAGTCACTTCAGTCACTCAGATGTCGGGAGTACATCACTACTGCTATGTTCATTAATACATTCAACAACAAAACACCTCAATCTCTCAGGAGTCTTGCTTGTCTCTGCGTCTCGGTCTGAAGACGCTCACTCAGGGCGGGTCTGAGGTAAGACACCAGTTCAGTCTGTGTGACGCGCGCTGCTGTCAATCAACTATTGTGGAAGTGGCCTCTGTCTGTGTGACGCCACACCGACATGCATTTGACAATGGCTTGATTTCAGAAGGGCAACTTATTTAACAGAAAACTACCTGTGGATCTTTATCATTGTAGTGTGGTTGTGTACACACACTCCTAACACACATCTCAGTCCAAGCAGCTTGTAAAAGTGCATGTACCACTGTATGACCCCTTTAATACGTTTTTATGGACTTAAGTTTAATCAAAGTAAGTTTAAAGTTTAAAATGAGTTTAATTTTCTTTTTATTTTATGACTGTGGGGTGAGATATGACCCCGGAATTACGAGTAGAAATTTCTATGCATTCAGATTATCAGAAAACATGAGAGATGTCATACCTTTATCTCCTGAAGAATTTCCTTCTTCGTCTTCTGATGTTGCAGCTGTTGATTTGAATAAATAAATATAAGGTTATAGGTCACATGAACATAACCAATTATTCTAAAAATTACAACTAAATATCTTCAGAGGTTATTCAACTGCCAGGCTTTGAAGGTAAAACAGCTCTGTTGTGAAATTACTATTTAAACATGTATGTGTGTATATATATATATATAGCATTTCATTTATCACATATCCAAGTGGCAGATATAGAACTGACATAATTTGATGAAATCTCTAGTGTTAGCACAAAACTTTGAAAGTGTTCAAGGCAAGTTGGATGAAAAGCATCTGCTAAATGGCGAGTAACAGGAGGATTGGTTCACAAGCCTGTCACCGATATTTTAGACAGACATGAGAAGAAGAATGTGGATTGAGTACAAAAATAAACATCTGAACAGGATGGAGAACTTTTGATCAAAGTATGACAGAATAATGTAAGCCTAGATAGAATGAACTTACCTGCACCTCGAAGAATCAAAAACAGAATGAGTAAACGCAGCATCTTCTTATTCTAGGAAAAAAAGATAAGGAGAAAAAATTAATGTACACATTAGAACGCTACACCTAGATTTCTAAAGAGCTTTGATACGCAGTCAACCCTGTAAACCTGGCCTAGTGTAACCTAGATAAATTCACATGGAAGAAGTGCTTTATCTCTCTAATCTCAAACAGATCACAATCATCTATTACACCCTTCCATGCCAGAGTTGAAAATGTATGTCAGAGTTAATAAATAACTAGAAACACTATTAGTTAAGTATGAAACTGAAGGGTGGTTAGCCAGACTAAACATTATAAATTCATCAGAAGACTTTAGTCCTTATCTCTTTGTGAATTTACTGCGGGCAGACTCATGGTTTCACAATTGTGGTGTGGCGTACACTTGTGAATGCAACTTTTTTCTGTTTTTGTTTACCAAAGCACTAAAACAAGCACACTTGACAGGAAACTTATGCTGAGTGCCATGAGCTCTTTTGCAGACCATGCAGGCCAGTCAAGCAGTTTATTTTCCCATAACAGTAAATTCCAGAACAGTGTGGGTATTTATACATTTTGCTCCATTGAAATCATAACCATGTGAATTTACTGGCTTTATTTGGCGCATTTTAGCCTCAAGGCCATGTTCTTCTAGGAGTCCAAATAAGCTAGACAAAATGAATGCATTTAAAACATACTTCTTTCTCTTTGTCGAAAATGAACCAAAATACTCTGAATGCAAGTTTCTCTGCAATAAAATGCTCCCTTGGATATTGCAAGTATCTAGCTAATTTCAATCTGACGTTAGCTTCCTCAACAAGTTCCTGTGCAACTTTTGTCTTGCAATTCTGCATTTTTTCTTAGTAGTGTGAGATAAAAACACCGTATTGCAATGTATAAATGCAGAATTGGTCGTCGTAAACTCACATATAAACTAAATCTATGATTGCTAACTCAGAATAAAAAATTTTAAAAATCACAATTCTGAGATGTTAACTTAGAATTGAGAAGAACTGTGAAATGGAAACTTGAAAAGAAAGTCGGAATTTTATTACGAGTTTCCATGTTTTGCAATCTTAAACTTAAATTAAATTATTAAACCACTCCAGCTTGGAGGCAAGCAGATGTTGTGGCACTTTTTAATACAAATGCCCCCTAAATTCCTGTTACAGTAAGACGTGATTCTTTTTAGATTTATGTGCGGTTTGTGTATCTCACACCTCTAACAGCCATCATTTTGAAGCATCTCACAAGCTGCAAAATGACTTAAAACTAAAGCACAAATACACATGGAGGAATGTCACTTTCCTCTGTTGCTTCTCTACCTATTATGTTTTCATGATTTTACTTCCACATGGCATTTTTCCCAGAAGGCCTTGTTGTGGTCATTATCCAGGCAGATGTTTGCCACACACAGCTGGCCGTTACTCTTAACAATTCCATGCGTTTATTTTTGTTTCCACTTCGGACTAGGAAATGGGAACTAGCCCAGGATTGACCTTTTCCTGAGTACTCGAATGGTTAAATATAGCTAAGGCTTTTGCCATACTGTCAAATAAGTGCTGTGGTGCCCAAGCTCCAAATTCCCCCTCTGTGTCCCGCATGTCCATATCACAAGACGCTGTTCTTCATCCAGATATTGTTGTTGGTGCCCATTGTTTTGGGCTTCCACTTCCTGTTATTAATTGCTGTTGTGATGTAACAATAACTGGGAAATCCACACAGGGAAGTGATACTGGGACATTATACACCTGCTTTCTCCATTCACATTATACTGCCCCAACTGGAAGTCCACTTTGGACAGTTGTTTTTTTTTTTTTGACGCAACGGCTGTAGCTAATAATAGGCCTATTTATAACTGAATCATTCATTTTTTGTTGGCACCGTGATTGTTTTTGAATGAATGAACAATCTTAAAATGGGTCTAGATACAATTCGGAATAAAGGTAAAAACTAGAACAACAAAAACATGTCCATTTACACAAACAAGTTAAAAGCAGTAGCTCAGAAAAAAAAACAAAAAAAAAAAACAACAGCATATGCTGGTTAGGTATATTTTAAAGCTTTTCCTTTGCTGGTTTATGCTGGTCCTTCGCCAGCACGTGACTAGCATTAACCAGCAAATGGACCAGCGTAAACCAGCATCCCAGCTTCATAACCAACACAGTCTCACGAGCAATTCGTACATATTCCAAATTTGTGCCAATTCTTACTAATTCGATTCCGTACGATTTGTCTAAAACCACGTGATGGGTAAGTTTAATGGTGGGGTTATGTTTAGGTCATTCGTACAAATTCATACGAATTGAAACCTCGTAAAATACG
The DNA here is from genome assembly GCA_032361165.1 of Enteromius paludinosus. NCBI lineage: Eukaryota > Metazoa > Chordata > Actinopteri > Cypriniformes > Cyprinidae > Enteromius > Enteromius paludinosus. Next base: position 11,618,358 of record JAUMHQ010000075.1, on the reverse strand, counting down.
TACGATTTTGAATAAATCATATGAATTCGTACGAGTGAGGTCGTACAAATACGTCCGAATTAGCCACCTCGTAACCAGCATATGCTGTGTTTTTCAACAGGGTAGTGAATCATTCATTCAAATATGAACTACATGAATGAACTTAATCAATTCATTGGAATGAATCATACTTTCGTTTAAGGATGAACAGATTCACTAGAATGTTTCGTGCTGAATTCAGAATTTTTGAGTAGAAGTAAGTGCAGTAATATACGGTATTATGGGCTTTACAACGCAAAAAAAAAAAAGGGCAGTTTAGGATAAACTGGTTTAATGGAATGAATCGACTTTGATCGGACTATAAGAGTGGGAGTGAGCAGTTGATAGTTTCTTCTGCTCATAACGTTAAAAATAGTGATGTAGCATTGGTCGTTAGTTGTACCAGGTTCATGGCTGAACACTAATTCCAACGTCAGTTTGTTTCAGTTAATCATGAGTCACGATATGAAAGCGCCAAGTAGGGGCCATTAGAACATTCTTCGAAAGCTTTCGAAAAGCTCACATTCGTTTAGCGTAATACAAATGCATAACATTATTTAGAAATGTAATGCATTCTCAGATATTATCTATAAAACAATTCAGTAAAGGTATGTATTATTTCTACTATTTTTTTTATAATACATTTTAGTGCCATGCCAGTCATTTATATTCACAGACACCACCATTTTATTCCGCTTCTCACTCAGGTGTTCCAACTTGGAATGGAATTCCTTTGCTAATTTTCCAATAGCAGGTGGGAAAATGACTAGCTGTGAGTTCTCTGAAGCGCACCATTACAGAAATAGTCTTAAGTGGTGGATTATTATAAGGGACAGGTCATGGCAACGGCAATAAAAGCAAGAGAATGACTAATGCTTTTGACTCGGTCAGAGGAGCTTCTTTTTTTTACAACAACCTGTGAGCACTTGGAACTTCGCTAAGCAGAAAGGAGAGTTTGCTTTGACCCTGGCAAGTCTATATTTGTTAGTCTAATTAGCAAATTATCATATTATAGTAACAGCAGCCGAAAGCAGCCTGGAACACCTTGTTTTAATGGTGCTGTCTTGTCTTCATCTGCGGCTAACATTTCTTAAAAGTGTCGAAAACTGTTAATAAGTGGAAATGAAAGAAGCATCATGGTAGTGATACCAGCATGCCTGACTTAATGATAGGCTGTCTTGGCAAACTCATCCATAAGGGACTGCGATATTTGTAGGGGGGAAAAAAAAGGCTCTCCGTAAAGAGAGAGATTGCGGTGGCTTAACTTGTCTCGTAATTTGGAATTTCTACGCTCAATTCAGGTCGTCACGGCAAGAGAGATTCTCTCAATTAAGCTGTTAATCAGAAGATGTGGGACTGGTTGTCAGAGCAAGCACAATTCAAGCTTGTAAAAATGTGACAGCAAATCTCCGATCAGCAGTAACCTACAGCCGTCTGAAACCCCCTCCGACCCCCTCCCTAAATTCCAATTTGGTGCGCCCGGCTGCCTCGGAGAAATAATAAGATGAACCAATTTGAAAATATTTATCAGCGCAGTCCACAACTGCCTGTGAGTTGACAGTCCTCCTGAAGCTTGTGTTGCTGAACAACTGGCTAATATATTCGTGTGTGTTTGGATTCAAATTGAATTTGGTCTATTCTCCAGTTTTTGCACTTGTTTTGCCTCCACCTAATTTGTGCTCTATCATTAATACGTGCAGGCCGGCAAAAGAGGCCCGACATGAGCCTGCAGCAAAGCCACAGATGAAAATCCACTTATATACCTCATAAAATCATAAATCAGCACACAGTATAAAATGGTTTTTACATTTTGCTTTTGCTTAATACAGTGTGTGATTTCTGCACCCTCCATTGTTCAGACTGTAGACTGGTTTAGCCAATGGTGGTTCGCCAAACATTGCCAAAGAGGCCTGCACATTAAAAACATGAAAAAATACAAATGTAAAATAAAAACCATAGCTTTTACTGCCTGTATTCCTTTATAGTATGTGGGCCTTTTTTCAGCTGTTTACTTGTTTGTATTGTTTTCCCTGGACTTGTTTTCTTCAGTATGTTAATGTTGATTGCATTGGATTTATAGCAACACAAGTTCAGAGTAGAGCTGGTTGATATGGGCTGATATGTTAAATTAAACTATTTGCAACCAGTTATACTGCCACAACATGGTGTATTATTGGGAAACCTGGACATTCCCCTAATAATACTTTGATTCACCAGGAACTAATTGGCTTGTGAAAAGTGAGTGTTACATACAGTACTAGACTGGACCACAACAAATTGAAGTTTGCTAAAACAATATAAATAGTTATTTGGCTATTGGTTCCCATTATCCAAAAGATAAGGAACCTCATTACAGAGCAAGATACAATTAACATTTTTGAGCAATAATAAAATATTTTTCAAATTGGAAACCCTTCACAATAAGAGCAGTTATATGTAGGCTAATATGTAAATGATTACATGTAGAATTAAGAAGATGAGGAAGGGTCAAAAAAAGCAGATATGAAAATAATTTGTGCAGAACAATTTCCCACAAAAAAATCGGAACAGGAGCAACGCTTTTCTCCGTTTTTGTGACAGTTAATCTTTTCTGATTGTTTACTTCATCTGAGTCACAAACAGTCTCAAAAACATCTAGGCCAGACTCACTAACAACTCTAAGTTGAATCAGTAAATCCGTAATATCAGTGTTATGCAGAATTCAGGTTCAGTATCTTAACCAGGAAGGGACAATACAAGTTTATAGCTTGTTTGGTTTCATGTTAAGTTCGAACTCAGAACTCCAAAGCACAGCAATGAGGCTGCATTAGAGGCTGTATTTCACTTTAAGTCATTAGTTGGTAAAATCGAGTTATTTCTAGCTGAAAAAATGCATTGCTTTATTCCACATTATATGCCACCTCCCAAAGTGTGATCCTTTTTATGCCAGCTCTTTTCTTTATTTCACACTTTCACATCTGGCTTAATTCAACCTGTTATGTTTCGAAGCAAAGATTCTAAACATAGACAACTGTCTTTTGATCTACATTTCCTCAATGCCAACACCTTGTGTGAACCAAAAACCTCAATGCCACAGACACATGACTAAAGTTAATAGACATGGCTTTGCTAAAGGTTTACATTTGGTCTGAACTGAAAGTGAGAGACATGTGATAGTAAAAACGAAGTTTATACAAAACGCACAAACAAATGTTTCACAGCTGTGATTGCTTGAAACCGAAGCTGAAAAACAGGAGGTTTGAAATCCTGCTTTGGTTGTATTTCCTTTAAATGGTCCATGAGCGAGAGACATTCAATTAATGGACACATCAAAATAGCAAAAGAGTAAATATTAAGTGTAAGAGGGAAGTCGGACAGTTTAAATTAAATTTAAAGCCAAGGTTTACCACAAAATACAAATTTTTCATAATTTACCTAACCCTAACCAGACACTTTATGTCTGCGAAAACAGAGTTCAGTTTGTTGAAGTATCAAAAATCAAGTACCACTTCTAATAGTTTTCTAACATTATATAATAAGCATATAGACCTCGTTCATGGCCATGACATGGAAAAGAGGGACTAGCACATTATCCAAAGCATTTTTCTTTTTGCATTTCATCGGAGAATGAAAATTAGAATGACATTGGGGTTATTAAATGGTATAGCAGAATTGTTTAGTTTGGTACCAACTATTCCTTTATTTATTTACTTTATTTTTTTGAGTTTTGACAGTGTTGATGTGATACAAACCGCAATGATGATGGACAGGACCAACAGTACAATAGTAGGGACATCAAACATTCATCAAAGGGACACAGAATAAAGCAGAACATGAAAACACATCGCAAATTTAACCGCAGCAGCCAACCACATGGAGCTCATATAATAAGGATATGGTTATGATTACATAAGGTTTGTGTCACAGGGTATTTGCTGACGGAGGTCTTAGTGAAAACAAGTGACAAGATACGCACACATCCAAAAACCCCCAAAAGTATCCAAGTATGAAACCTGGTATGAAACTCAGAAACCTGGGTGCTGGCAGAAGGGAAATTTGCTTAAAAAAAAAAAAACGTAGCACTTCAAAGGAAATCTCTGGTCTGGCAAGTAGTGGTTTGACATTCTCTGAAAGTGTGACGTCATTTAGGTCGTCTGTTGAAACTAAACGGAACACAAAACTTAACGTTCACAAACATAACGCGTGATAGAATGTTCTTAAGTGCAGTTAAGAAAAACATACTGCACAATCTACCTCCAGTATCTGAAAGCTAACATGACTGTGCAAACAGTCACACAGCATTCTGGTCCACTCTTCCAAACCAAGCTTTGCTAGACCACAGGTTGCCTTGCTTTACAGACACACGCTGTTGCATTTACAAAAATACACAAGCGTATTTTGAGAATGAATCTCTTACTGTTTCAGAAGAGCTTTTGAAACAGAAAAGTCCTTTAAGCGTTAGTTGCCTTATACGGGTACTTGTGAAAGCAGTAACTGCAAAATCTAAACGACTTGATAAAACTAACAGTGATTAACAGTAATAGTAGGAATAATAAATGAGCAGTTTTATTTAACCTGGAAAAAGTACCTGGCAAAGTTTAATTTTGTGCCAGCCTTCACACTGGAGGGGATTTTTTTCCCCTCTCTCAGTATCTACACTGACCATATGGTTTGCACTATAGCTGCAAATAAACATCACTAGTGAAACATCCAACAGTCCATAAAACACTGCAACTACTATAAAGCCTTCAGTACAGACATAAAATATTCATGATAAAACAAAACAAAGTTTAATTACAAACTCACCACTTCCTTGGCCCCTGCCGAACTGAATAGGACAGGAAGCTGAGCTGACTGAAGTTGAGCACTGAGAGCAGCAGAATCATTCTGTGACGCTAAACGTCATCCTACATGTGCAGTAAAATTAGCCCGCATCAGTGCATGGTTCTAAACTCCTTTGACACCAAGTTCTTATATGTTCAATATCCACACCGACAATGTTTAGAAGCACACCGTATCTTCTGGTAGGCTACTTATGCTATAATGATAAAAAGCTGTTTGTTTTTAATCTATTTTATTGATATTAAAACAGAAATGTCAGAGGTTAAAGTAATTACCCTTAATCAATTTTGTGTTTGCATAGGTCTAAAGATCTGAATAACCTTAATTGGGCTACACTTGCTCAGCATTTTGCACCAAAAAGATAATCAACGGATTACATGAATTCATGGATATTTATGCATCGCCATCTACACTTAGTTAGATTAATTCGTAAATGCATTGCAATGCAATGTATTTTGGTGCGTACAACATTTTGGTTTCGTACAAGGTGCCACAAAAAAAGAATGCTTCCATTAGACTAATTTACATATGAGCTATCTTTAACGCATGTACTGTAAGTGTTTTAGTTCTTCACAAAATACTGTCGATGAAACTATATTTATGCAAGAGAAATGTTATTAAATTATTGAATCTAAGTGTCAACCAATTTAATTATCAGATTTGAAATACCAAGCCAATGAGCGGTTGCCTCTGTGCCAAAGTTGGTTGCAAATTGTTGCTCACGTGCGCGAGAGTTTCACTTCACTTGCAGCAGCAGCACATAAAAGTGTATCTTATGCGGGGAAGAAATGTTTAGCAGCGGAATGAAACCATAAAAGCTTAACATTTGCCACAGTAAATTATTTTTAGATTGAAAAGTAAAAGCCAGCCAACGTGAGTTTCAGCATAACGGATGTTAAAATCTCTAAATATGATAGCAAGTCAATAGTTCCCTTCTCCTGCAATCTTTCAGCATAGAGAATTAAAGAAATTCTTAAGGCTTCGCTATTAAGTCGTACACATCCCACATGTAATGTTACACATTACAGCAACACATCCCATCGACCCACACACAAGTTTTGGAGCTGCACCACTATGTCCAGTGGAAATATACAAGGAAATTATATATATATATGTATATAATTAAAATGAGGATGCAAATGTTCCTGTTTGTAAAGACATGGGAGAAGTTCCCCCATTCTTTAGCAATCTTTGACAGAATAGTCAACCATAAATCCATGTAATATGCAAAACACAAGTTAAATTCTAGACTAGTAAGCTGATACTGACCTGAATGTTTGATGCAATTGTTTGGACACAGAAAGCAAGTGGCAACATGTTCTGTTTACAGTCAAAGAGCCCACTGCCTTAATTGATGACTGTCAGCAATGTGACGTCCGACTAATTTTAACACTGTGAACAAAGACTTCTTTATTTGAGCGTTCGCGTTGACTGATTACACTTTAATATATATTCTGGAACGTGATGCAATCTCTAGCAGTGCTTTGAGCACCTGCAAAGTAGCCAGAAATGAATTTGCAGTAGCCTGTTAACATGCTGTTAGACATTTATTATTCTTGTAGCATGCCTCCATTTGCTCCGGAATGCATACCATAAAAAAGTGACTTTTTCAAAACAACTATTTTAATTAAAGATATACCGCTTTTCCAATTCCTGAGGTAGCCTAAATGTTTTATTAATGAGAAAATCAAGTCCTCCTTACTTTGAAAACATCCACTCCTGCCGTGCTTTTAGAAGCAGTGAAGAAAGAAGTCACCACTCACCAAATTGTAGTCCTCTGCTGGAGGTATCGTTCACATGCGCTTATGACTGTCTCTATTCTCACATGAGCTCCTTTGTCAACCTTCCTGGCAGAATGGGAACTTCCTGCCTGTCTTAACCCCTGTGTACGTTTGACAGGGCCGTGATGTGAAGGTCTCATTGGCTGACGTTCCTCATGAAATCTGACACCTGCACGAGTCTCACCTACACCGTGCGGACTGTAAAAGAGTGGATTTCTACAGAGTGTATTATTGACATTTATGGAAGGCGCCTTTTCTGTATCATATATCAGTTCAAATTCTGGTTTTCTCTTTTGCAGTCAGCATTTTCGCATGAATGATTTATATAGGATAGTTGTAAATGCTGGGGGGAAAGATTCCATGAATCTCAAATGAATATGAATTGATGTTTCAGGAGCGTTGTACTTTTTGTATGAATTACATGTTTGACAAGAACTGGGATTGGGTGGACCCCTCGGGTGCTGAATGTAATGATGAATATCAGAATGAGTTACTTCTATATTTTTCATCTGCTCAACATCAATTCAGGGGAACCAGGCTCTTTCCAGTCCTTACATTGTGTTAGATTTTCTTCTGCAGCCTACAAGACACATCAGGGCCAGACCGGGATGTTTTGATTTATTGTATTAGTCATTAGTTTGCTCAACAATAAGCAAAAAGCATATTTCACTTTTTACATTTTTTACTGTATATATGATGTTGCTAATAGCATTTGTTTGACTTTTTACAGCAGGAGGTTGATAATCAGTTTAGCTTTTATCAAATGTTTTTCAGTAGCTATTGTAAATTGTATTAATTAAGTAGCAGGTTTTGACAATATTTAAGCCATATGAGCATGGTTACATAGTACTCCATCAAACGTTTATATTCAAGCCTGTCTCATTCAGAAATAATTAATTCTTTTGAATTGGTTCTTTTGGTTCAATCTGAGCATGATGAGTCAGAGCAGTTCCAGGCTAAAAGATTCACCCCGGTTGCTCAGGTAATAGGGATTTTGATTCATCCCAGCGATTCGAATCTCTTTAATCCATTTAATGACCTTGCAGTAGACTACATTACGCTGCAAGCCTTTACATGTTATGAGTGAGTGAGTCATTCACTCATTCTGAATCCGCAGACTAAATTAGTCTAATTACCCTTAATTAAAAAAGAAACAGAGTGTTTCTCACAATTGTCAAAAAAACAAATGTATTAGGCTATTTGTTCTTTTATTTTGTGCTCTGCTGTATATCTTTAAGCAAACAATAGACATTGTTTTAACCTATAAAGACAATACCCTAAACAATATTATTAGCGGAGAGGTTTTGTTTTATTTTGGCTTAAAGTGCCCCTATTATGCTTTTTCAAACATGATAGTTCATGCAGTGTGTCATGTAGCTGTATGTGAACATAAACTATCTGCAAAGTTGTGACCCGGGTCATCCCATGTGCTGACGCTGTAATCAAACCGCTAGACCACGACTCAATGTATAAACCAGCGTTCAAACTTTACTTAACTTAAAGGTGCCACAGAATGCATTGAGAGAATATTTTAAATTGTTCTCTGATATGTACATAGAAGGTATGTAGCTTAGGTAAGGGGAAAAA